>JAODAL010028743.1:0-52827 GCA_025379985.1 Phyllomedusa bahiana | reverse complement strand
TTTCTGGCATTTGAGTAGAAGTGGAGGTCTGTGCCATGGGCCCATCCATCTGCTTAAGAGTCACTCTCATCTCATAAGTCCATAAAAACTTTGAAAAATTGTTTTAAATATTTCTGGATTTTTTAAAATTATTTTTGTTCATTGCTGGTCAGTTTCACCTAAAACTTGGGCCTTTTTTCAAGCACGAACACTTTGACTTCAGGGACTGCAAATAATGGGGTTCCGCTGTTTCATTTTAATCTTCTCAAAAACTTTGGTAGTTAATTTGTGTATTTTTTTTCAAGACATTTCTTTCGACACTGTTGACTATTTACAACAAAACATTTAATGGTTATGTGATTACGAATCAATATCTTCCCAATTTCAAGAGTACAGAATCTCTCTGAAAGACATTTAACAATGTGCTACTTTTCAGTCAGTTAAATTCTTTTTCGGCCCATTTTGCCTAAGGAAAACAAGGCGCCCAATATTTATGCACACCTCAATAAAGGGTGTTGATCTATATAGGCCACACCCTCCCTTATTACACAAATACAATAACCTGAAACACTTCCAATGAGCATTTAACTTTATAAAGCTAGGAGTTCAGCAAAAATTTTGAAATTATACTCACTCATTTTAGACTAAAACAATAAACTAAATTAAAAGTTGGGGGAAGGGGGGTTTAAAGGAAACAATAGAAAGTGAATACAGTAGACTAGTGCTGAATAATCTGATACCCCGGATAATGAACATCAACAAATTAAAAAAAAATTTTAAAAATCCCAAAATAAAATGTTAATACTAAAACTGCTACTGTAACATCTGATGAACACATAAGGGCATGTTCACACGACGTCTTGCCTCCGTGTGAACATCCGCTTTTCTGATGCATCTCTGGGTCCATCGAAGGACCCAAGATGCATCAAACAATTACATTGGGACTTTATCACTGCCGAATGAAAACACCGCGGGCGTTCACATAGTGAAACCCCTGCGGTTTGCATCCCCCTTCGGGCCCCTTTTTTCGATGCATCCAAGAAATACATGTAAATTTTAAACCATTCGCAAGCGGACCCACAGTGGGGATGCAAACCGCAGGGGTTATCACTCATGTAAACCCGCTGCGTATTTCTCATCCCGGCAGGATAAGTTAATGCTAATTGTTAAAGGTCCTCTTTGGCCCTTTCTGAGGGACCCAAGATCATCAAAAAGGGGATTGTCACTACACACCACCACACGGACTGGGGGCCACTGTAAGGGGTAGAGTTACTAAACTTGCGCTCACCCCAATCAGGTCAACAAGATAAATCGTACCCCCAAGACATTTTCCCCCCCCAAAAATACACGCTGCCTCCACCTTCCTTCAAGAATCAAACAAGGAATTCAGCCAGAAGGAATCTGATTCGTAAGGTATCTAAAACACGAAAAAAAAATGCGTACATCAACTGCTCTTCAAAGCAGACTTACACAACAATAAAATACATCCTTAAGGGTAATGGATCTGTGCAAACCAACAAGAACACCAACGTATTACTGATAATTTTAATATGACTATTAGGTACAATGCTTACATAAAACAAAACTATGCATAACAAGGACTTGACATACTACATAAATCAGTTATTAAAATAAAGGACCGAGAGATGAATTCACACTTACAGATTGTCTCAGATCAGGTTCCCGGGGGAAGGATCCGGAAAATGGGTCACAGCTCAATCAGGAATTGACCCCCAGCTATGAAAACAGGTCTAGAGTGTCTGTCCAACATGTCCTTATAGGGACAAACCCCCGGTCAGGTTCTCCCTTAATCTCTCACTCTTTTGCATACTCTTTAGGCTCGAACATTATGATGAGGTGGGCGGACACGTGATTGTACTGATGAGGGTTGTTCTTGCGTACTTATCGCCCACAGTTGGCAATCCACGGTCTGCGCCTTCTGCTGGGGGCAAATCAATGAAAAGGTTTATAGTTGGGGGGGTCAAAGGTGGACATATGTTAAACTTTACGGATGGGGTATTGTTTATGTACAGAGTCGTTAAATTGTTGTGCTAATATAGGGCGTATCAGATCTTGCACTGGGCTTGTAACCCCCACAGGATACTATACTTGTAAAAAAAGGTATGGGGCGAGATTTCTGCAGACCCATGCTATAAATTCCCTACAGAGGGAATATGGGGGGTGTTTTCTAAGCTACAGGACATTCTGGATTCCTCAATTTAAAGAAATGGTTTAATGACGAATCTAAAAAGAATTTAATTTTCAGTTGTAACTTACATAAAACCTACCCCTTTTGGAAGTACGGGCGTGGGGGTACTGGATCTCACCTGCATCCTCGTGAGACCCGCCTCCGTACTCCGTCCTCACCTGGCGATCGCACAGAGATGTCTAGGCCTTACCACACCCATGCCCTTTCCTGTATCTGAAACTATCAGATTTAATGGGCTGTTGGTGGGACTCCCGCTGGGTGGTACATATCAACACGCTTACCATGTGGGGACACATCACCTCTATTGAATGACTGGGGTTCTAAAGCCTTACCCACCTCAGGAACCCGTGGGGAATAACCTCTGCAAAGATTATCCCACAGTTTGGCTTTGGATCAAACAGCTTGGTGGAACGGTCATCTCATCATACTCCATGGGTTTGGATTCACACCCAACAAGGGCTGACAGGAGCATACGATACTGGTTTGGCTAACTTGCTCATGTGATAAAACAGAATTGACATGCATCCACTGCTTCCAGGCACATCCACTGAGCATGTAGGTATCATGGAAACCAAGACTCTGGTGGCCATACCACCACATTACCATCTGGGATACGCCTCAGGATGTTGATACTTTATTATTGTATACATAAGTCTGAGATACACCCTCAGGCTGGGATACATGATCATTGTCAATACCAGTCGGTGATTACACCCTCAGGTTGGGGATAAAATCATTGGGTCCATGACGGTCTGAGATTAGCCTCAAGGCTTGGTTACTTCATTATTGTACAATAACGAGTCTGGATACACCCTCAGGCTTGGATACATCATTTTATTGTCCATAACGGTCTGCGATACTCCCTCAGGCTTGGATAAATATTTCTTGTTTAAATACAGTCCAACGGTCATGCTGGCAAGCTTGGCAAGCTTAGATACAGGGGCATCACCAAGCTTTACTGGCTGGGATATGTCAGCAAGGTTCATAAACAGTTCCGAGAGTATACTGTGGGCTGGGATACATCTCCTGGGTCGCCCAAACACAGCTGTAGGTAAACCAGATATCTCGGCCCAAACCAGCACTAGACACACGTAAATTCCAGCACAAACAGGATGAAGGATACATCAGGCAGGCCTCATAACGGCTGTGATACATCCACAGGACTTAGATATATCAGAAGGCAAGTGCAGTATCACAAATACATAGTTGCAGGACAGTTCCTCTCTGGTGTGGGGGGCCCTTGATAGGAGGAGGAGGTGACATATGGTTTAGTACCTGTTATCCACCCATGGGTTTCTGGCCACACATCCCGTCGGGGACCTGCCTATCAGGGGATTAACATATTACTCATCATAGGACTCTGGTTTGGTCATGTTCCCCCTGGAACTACGTTGATTATCAGGACTCGCAGGGTGGAAGGCTGTCCTCTCCTGTCAGTCCTCTGCCCCTGTGATCTGATAATGGGGAGTATGCGTGAGCTGTGACTGTCAGCAGACAGGTTGGGTTGAAGGGGGTCTTGCAGAGCTTCCATCTCTGCCTGCAATTGATCCCTGCAGAACCATTACGCCTTGGGCTGGTCAGCGACACACAAAGCTAAGGATTGCAGGCATATGACTCATGGGTCAAGGAGTGATATAAGACAGTTCATTTTGCACCAGTACACATATCCAGTGGCATCATTTAGTAGGTAACAATTCCACTGTCAGTTTTCCTATTTCCCAATCGGCATTTTACCAGAAAGATGGCACAAGTCTCTTTTGGGGACATCACATATATTGGTTGCTGGGGTTGCTTTCAGGGAGGGGGGGCTTGGGGACATAATTCACTTGCATACACCCCAAATCCAGACCCTGTATAATGGTTATAGGGCTCGATAGTAGCAGAACATCCCACGTCTCTCAATCTCTCCGGCCAGCTCCCCAGTCCAGATAAACACGAGCCATGGGTATAGCAGAGCAGACTCCGCTAAATCCAGTCAGGGACATGGTCTTTCCCGGAATGATATCTTTGGCTGAAATTATGATAAGGTGGGCGGACACGTGATTGTCTGATGAGGGTTGTTGCGTACTATCGTCACCACAAGAGGCAATCACGGTTCTGCGCTTCTGCTGGGGCAAATTATTGAAAGGGTTTATTGTTGGGCGGGGTCAAAGGTTGACATCTGTTTTTAAATTTCCGGATAGGGGATTTGTTTATGCTATCGAGTCGGTAAAATTGTCGTGTAATACGAGGGCTTATCAGATTTACTCTGGGGATGTAAAACCAACAGGTTATCATAACTTGTCAAAAAAGGACTGGGGCCGAGATTCTCAGACCCATTCTATAAATCCCTACAGGGAGGGATTGTGGGGGGTGGTTTTCTATGCTAAAGGACAATTCTGGATTCACAATTTAAGAAATGGTTAAATGACGAATAAAAGCACATTTAATTTTTCAGTTGTTTACTAATCACACGTATGTTCATACGGAGGCAAGACGCCATGTGAACGTACCCTAAGAGGCATAGACCAGTGGCTTTTATGGTATAGAAGTTAAACAGTACTATAACATTTCTATGAGCTGCCATACAGGTTCCACTGCATTCTAGGTGTACAGAGAAATGTTTCAAAGGCGATATCCCATGGTACATGTGCCACCTGAGAGTATGCCACTTTTTGTCTTAAAAACTCAGTGGTCCTCTATCAAATGGATATATATATATATATAGAGAGGTACAGGAACAGTAGTTGTTCTTGAGCTCTAATTTTTCCTTTATTAACAGGAATTTCTTAATTGAGAAATTGGAATGCGTTACTCTAATGTAACTTAAGTGTCGGACAATACAACTTTGTTAGTATTTTGGTTACCAGATTAAAGAATTTTCCCTGGGTTTCTTTTCTGGATGGTTAATTTTAAATGCACATATAAAACTATCGCTGTAACTTTTCCACAAGGAACACACAGTTACCAAATCCAGAACGCAGAAAAAAATACAAAAGTTATAAGTGTAAAAGCTGAGATGCACCAAGGCTCCACCGCACACATTCTTTTAGACAAAAATATATCAGCTTTGTGATTTTCGTTGCAGGGAATATAATCTAACATTTCTAGAACAAGTGGCAAAGGTGACACGTAAAGAACACTAACAGATAAGTGGGGCTCTTATCCGCTGGAGGGTAAATTATATAATGATCAATTATTGGATATGGCACCTAAGCTTTTAAAGAACAAATCTGTGCAATCTATAACATTTGCTGTCAGAAGGTAAGCCAATAAATTCCAATTAGAAAAGACTCATTTAGAGCTAACTTTGTTAGGTATTTTAGGTTAAATATATGTAATGAAATCACAACAATCAACTATACTCCATGACTGTCTTCACAAAAGTACATTTGTACGGTCTTACCAGAAACAGGTGTTTTTTTTTATTTATCAAGAAAATCGTCCCGAGAAGAAATCACAAAAATAATAAAATATACCAGTAAGCATTCTTTTCGTACATTACTCTTTAAACAAGTTTGGCAGGTTGTGGTATACAAAGCAAATGTGTATCTAATCCATGTGTGATGGAATGCACCTCCACTAGAGTACTGATCAATGATAAATCTACATACCACGGCTATACCAATACACAGTAATTATACTGTAGAGGCCAAGTGCCCTTATGAAGGTCCGTTAATATTGCCAATTTCGGAAATATTACATTTCCTTGCCAGTAGTAGTCCTTATTTAACCATCACTTAATATTTTTAAAGAAGATCCTCAGGATTCAGACATTCAAGATACATGTTATATAGTAACAAAATAACCATGGGTTCATAAGTGTACCACTAATTTAGTTTATAGAGGGCTTCCTTAGTGCTCATAATTGTGGTAAATTTAAGTTCAAAATTGAAATCAACATTCTTTTGAGTCTATTAGTTCCAATTCACTCAAGACAGCTTGAGAAAGAAGGTGTCCCTTCGAAACTTTGCACAGGTGTGCGCAACAGCCAGTTTCTAGGCTAGCCAAACTGGAGTGAATTGGGGCTAACAGACTCAAAAGGATGTTGATTCCTAACTCGAACTTAAAGGGATGGTCTCACTACAAGGATTGCTTTTTATGTTAAAGATCTTGCAAAAAACAATTTATTTTTGCATTATGTGTCTATTAATCGTGTCCATACTATTCTGTGATATCCACTCTTGTCATGTGGCTGCATCTAGTCATCAGGGTGGCTCTATAGCTACAGAACTGTTTTACATCTCTCTGATAGGCTACCAAACACTGGTTGCTATAGCTACAGACATGGCTTCTATGCAGCCTAGTAGAGAAACCCAGGGTAAAACACACCCCGCTGAAAATTCAAAATAGAAAACCACAGAAAAAAAGGACTGAGGTCAGATGAATAAATTTAGTAAGACAACCCATTTAAGTATAACACAATTATTTTGTTCTTTTTTAAATGAATAAGATGTTAAAAAATAAAATATGCACAGCTTAATAATTGAAGAAGTTTACCGATTGTGATTGGTCTAGTATATGTGAAGAAGATTCAAGATACAGGTACCTCATTTTCCCAAGGTCTCTACAGTTGTCTAGTGGGGCTTAACAATCCCGAGGTCATTTTTTGTGGACATAAGTACAATAATTTTGGTCGTTTTTGACACACAAGGATCAGTAAAACAATGACAAATTCAGCACAGTTAAATATGACAAGCTCAGTTCTGCTGTAAATGTAACACTAATAAAACATCTTCAGTTTCATGACTTCCTCCTATCACCACCACATTAACTCAAATCTGCTCTGACAACTTACATCTTTTAAACCGGTGCTGTTGCAGAAAGGTGACAGATTTTTGTTCTACTTACACAAGAGCGGAGATTCCTACTTGTACAAATAAGTGTTACCACAACTTTCCCACAATAGAATCCTCACATGATTATTCTGTCAGTAAATGACCCTTCTTCCACTTTCAAACTCTTTTCCTTCCTTCATGCTGTTGTTTCCTTCCTGACATCATGACACTGATGTCACGTTAATCCTTACCTCAATGGATCATCAGTGTGGACAGAACATGGTAATATCTACTGTAACACTTCAATCCCTTCGGGTATGCTGAAATGGTGTCTTTGCGGGCTGTATTTCAGGGCGTGATTGCGCTGCAATAGCCCCGAAATACGGCCCGCAACTATAGTAATTTATAGCTCTTATTGAGGGCTATGATTACCTGCCATTTTCCACGAAAAATGAAAGTGAGTGGGGACCATCAGTCAGCGCTTTAGAAGTACGCGCTGGCCAACAGTCATATAGCAGTGAGCACAGTACTTGCCACTATACAGCTTTAAGATGCCATGTGATCTTACCCTTAAAGTCATTGCTTGTTTTGGTCTTAAAGGGGATTTGCCAGGACGCGAGTTCCTTACCTCCTTATCAGCACAAAGTAGAATATAAACAAATCATGCTGAGTCATGAAGGCTGCATGGGGACCACGTCCCCAGAGAAGGAGGGAGGGAAGAAACGTAGAGCCTGAAGTGTGAGGTATTAATGGAGAAACAAAGCAAGCAGTCTCAAACATTAACTGAATATTAATCAATCATCATACAACAGTGGATTATCGCTAAACTGCAAGACACAGGCTCATAACAAATGCACTTTTCCTTCCCATAGCCACTTAATGATCATAGTAATTTTCAATACAGTCATAGATAAGAACGTGTTTCACGCCAAGTGCAGGCTGTCAAGCTAATAATGGTCGTGTCATCAATGCATGCTTTCAGTTTAATCTAAGGGGGACTGAGTAAATGCATGTAGTCTCAATTTTTGTAATCACATTATATTTAGAAAAGTGAATAAAATACCCAACTTTGGCGCGATCAATACATAACATTTCATGGTGGCTCAATTAAACCCCTTTAAGGACCCTGAGATTTATTGCGCTTTTTTTTTGTTTTTCTTATTGATGTTTCCTTTCTCTTTTTTTTTTCAACCTTGACCTAACGGCCCCTATTTTATATACTAGGATGTTGTTATTAACCATTTCTTGTCACATTTTAGTTTACATATAACCTACTGAATAACCTTGACATTACCCCCTTTTTATTGTTTTTTTACATAACACATCATTCACCTTGTTGCATAGCTTGCCTGAATACCCTTTTCCACAATTCCAATCTATACCAATCTTGGCAATTCTAATAGGGGACTAATGATTAACCTACTTCTTGCAACCATTAAAAAACAACTAAATGTTGTCATGTCGAAATAAATTGGTTGTCTATGCGGCAGATTTTTTTGGGCGCATTTATGTAAAGTGCGCAAGAAAATACAGGGTATTTTCAAACAAATCTTGCGTTGCGTATACACTTGCATAGCTAATTTAATACGCCTAAAAAGGAGCACTTGCGCAATTGCTGGCGCCATAGCATATCTGGTGCTTGTGCTATGTCAACTGCACCTATCTTTAATTAGTGTATGTAATTTGACACCAATAGGAGTGCTTTGCCGTTATTGGAGTAGCACAGAGGGTATAATTGCTACTATATGTTAATTTGTTGCCATTTTCTGAGGCTATTACATGTGTTGTGTTAACGATGTATAATAGCACCTAGTTTTAGTATAAGAAGTTTCTTTTACATCGTGATCTATGGTGTCCAAGATGATTTTTGCCGCACAACATTAGGACAAAAAAAATCGGCGCATTGCGTATTGGAAATGTCGCTTTAATACTATTTGTTTCCTTTATATAACATACTTTGAAGAGAAATAAAACAATTTGTTAATTTTCTTAAATTTTTTGGAGAGTAGGGAAACCACAAACCACACACAATGAACGACAACATATGCCACTTCATGGTATTGTTATTTAGGAGCTCCCCCTAAGGCTATCATAATGCAGCACACAAATTGTGATCTTTTTCTTGTATGTGTAGTTACAGATGGTGCAATCACATGTATAGTCTTTTTCAGTAATAAAGCATCTTTTATTGCAGCAAAAATGACTATTTTTGTGTTTTGGCAACTTTTTGTAGATTTGATCTATTTTTCCCTTTTTCAACACTTCTTAACTCTCCTCCCAATATTAATAACCCTTAAAATCCACCAACGGCCCCTTCCCAGCCCGCATCACCTCTTCTCCCAGCCTCCTGCCCGGCTCCAGGAGCAATTAAGTGCATCCTCGGACTATAAGGCGCACACTTTATTTTTACCCATAAAAATTTAGGGTGGTAATTTAAACCTGTTTCGTTCATATTAGATACCCGATTAAAATATACCGGGCTAGTAAGTGTGATGAAATAACTGAAACGCATTGCATACACGTAGCAGACCTGCAAACGCCAATTGCTATCATAGTCATCTGGCTGCCATTCCCAAAACCACATTCCCCATAATGGCGGCTAAACATATAACAGACCTGCTATCAGGATCACTATATTCTCCTTTTATTAGGACCCTGCTAAAACTACTCTGGTAACATAAATGCGATGGTGAAGTTGCATAGTCCAACTTCCCTGGATGTTTGTTACAGAGGCAGAAAAAGAGTTACACGCTGAACCCTGACTACGGTCTTTTGCTGCCCTAATCTATAATAATACAGGATGTAGCCGGAATAGTGGCGAGAGAAGCTGAACAATGCCCTACAGTGATATATGGGCTATTTATATTGATAGAGGGAGAGAAGCTCGAGCTCTGTGTATATTAGGGTTATATCGACTAGAGGGACCAGACCAGAAGTACGCTGAGCCTCCTGTGATTGTATAGGAATTATTATTATAGAGGAGGAGAAGACGAGCAGACCCCCCCACTGTGATATATAGGCGTTATATGTCGAGGGTGAGAAGCTGAGCTCTGTGATATATAGGGTTATATGATTTGGAGCAGGATTGCTGAGGAAAAAGCAGATAAAATATTAGAACAGAAAGTGAAATTACTGCTTACCTGTTCACTTACAGTAGTTGTCAACTTGCTCAGTACACACACTGATACAGGGAAAGCTGTCAATCACTGTATGTGGGCAGGGTCAGCAGGACTTCACTGTCTCTTAATTGGTCCTACCAGTATTTTCTCTGTTTTGTAATCAGAAATCCTGCTCTAAATCATATAAACCTATATATCATAGAGCTCAGCTTACGCCATCTATCTGAGGAATCTGGGAAAAAGTGACATGGAGAAGGACTTGGGAATCCTGGTGGACAGTAAACTTAATTGTAGCAGCCAGTGTCAGGCAGCAGATTCAAAGTCAAACAGGATTATGGTGTGAATTGAAAGGGGCATAGATGCACAAGATGAGAACATTATTCTACCATCAAACAAGTCACTGGGATCTAAATATGGAAAATTTGATATTTTCCTATGTTACATTTATTCAGGAATCATTGGTTGATTGCCAATAAATAATGTACAAAAACATAAGTAGCCTGCATAAAATGATTTGCTGACAACAGCAGAACATACAGGCTAAGAAGATCTGCAGTTGTCACCCACTGCATTCCTAGATTGTTTCTATGTAATAGCCCAGGTACATGCTATTAGAAACCAACAGACAGCTGTGACACCTGACAATATAGTCAGAGGTGTGAAATCAAATGGAGAAAGTTTGACAGAGTTTCCCTTTAATCACACCTAATCATTGCAAATCCAAACTAATACAGATGTTTTTTCAAGTAAAATGTTCATGATAGTTGATTGGATCAGTGTCTAGGACATTGTATCTTTAAACCAAACTCAACATACAATGTCCTGGGAAATAACATTGTATGTTGAAAATATTGTATGCTGAGGCCATTGTAACTTGAGAGGCCAATGTATAAAGATGTAGCAGAGTTTAACTTGACAATCATATCACAGTTTTTCATATTATCCGTTATCTCACAACAAAGGCCAATGAAATGTACTGAAAAAGTTAAGATATTCTTTGCTGTGATATCATGGTCCGTTGCCTATTACGTTTATTTTTGCTACATATTTGCTGTATACCAAGGTTTAAAGAGAACCTGTCATATAGTTTATGCCCCTCTTGTTGAGGACAGCACAAGCTAGTGACAGACCTGCTGTATCCAGTGCTGTGTCCCTTATTCTGTAAGATGCAGCAGCCTCAGAGTCATTTTACTGTCTCAAATCTGCAGTTTTCAGCCAGGAAAAGTCATTCAAAGAGTCTTTAAAGGAGTCATTTTTGTTTCAAAACCTCGACCACATGAGGCTAGCCACCGCCCACCCCTCAACTAATAAACCTATCACTTTGAAATAGGTAGAAACTTATCGTGAATAACTGCCATGTGGGCGGGCTAGTCTTTGGTGGGCAGGGCCTAACCACCTGCTCAATGAATAAGATTTGAGGGGTACAATGGTTTGTAAAACTGTTGCATCATTTCAAGATTAAGGGAACATTCAGAGCTGGAAACAGCATATCTGACAATAGCTTGTGCTTGTGCTGTCCTCAGAGGGGAGGGCATACAATGTGAGAGCTTATCCTTTAACCCCTTACCGACATTTGACGAACTCCTATGAGGCTATGTCGGGTAGGGGTTCACGCAAATTGCCGTAATGAGTACGCTAGCGGATCTTGCAGCGCTCACAGGGGAAGCGACGCAAGAACGCGGCATGGAAAACTCGGCGGTGGTATATTACGCTGGCATCATGCCGCATCCCCAAGGACGGAGTGAGCTTCCGGGCCGCACGGGATTAAACCCCCCGATGTAGCGGGACCATCGTGGTCTTGACATCCGCGGTGCGGGCGGCAGCGTGTGACGATCCTGCCTGCGCCGAGATTCGGCGCTGAGTAAATGGGATGAGTGCCGCTACTTAGTCTCCATACAGGCACGCCCCGGGATGATGAATGACTGCAACCGGGTTGTTCTAGGTGTCGTCACGTATGCACAATGCTTTGTGGGAGCGTGACAGACAGTTGCCATGGAGACCCAGCATACAGTATAAGCTGTATGCTGGAATCCTATTGCCATGAACGATTGACCGATCGTTCATGCAATTCCACCCTGGGGAAAAAGTTGAAAAAAGTGTGAAAAAGTTAAAAATAAAGTGTAAAAAAGTAAAACACAAAAAATAATAAATAAAAACATTTACACCGCCCTTTTCCCCTTTACAACGCAATGCCCCAAAAGATAAGAATCTAATAAATAAATAAGTACCCATATTTGGTATCGCCTCTGTGGCGTAGGTCACACCAACCCTATAATCATGTCCATGTTAATCGAACCCGTACGGTGAACGCCGTAAAAAAAAACAAAAACAAAAAAACTGTCACAGAATTGCGATTTTTTGTACATCCTGCAGCACATAAATGGATTAATAAGCATATCAAAAAACGAATAAAAAGTTCTAAGTGTTGTACCCAATTAAAACGTCAGTTCATCCCGCTCAAAAAAAAATGTCCTTACCAGCTCTGTATATGGAAAATTTAAAAGTTTTGGCTATTAGGAGGGGGTAGATAGCGATGCATAAATATGTTTTACAGACAATAAAAACACATTTTGTTTTCAAAAAAAATTGTGCTCTTCAATAAAAAAATACAAAATTATGGTTATAACACGTAATTCGTCTCAACACACAGAGTAAAACTAACCCTCCTGCCTCACGGATACTGCATGTGAACGCTATTAAACATAAAAATAAATATCACCTGATAGGATTGCAGTATTTATTCACCCTGCCTTACAAAAAACGGATTTAAAAGCGCATCTTAAAGTCTTTGTACCCCTCAAAAATGTTACAATAAAAACATCAACGCATCCCGCAAAAAAAAAAGTCCTATACAGCTCCTATAAAGCAGAAAAAATAACAAAAGTTATGGCTCTCAGACTGGGGTGATGCAAAAAAGTGTATTCCTTTTCAAATAAAGTGTTGTTATTGTGTAAAAGCAGTAAAACAGTAAGCAAATTCATACAAAATGTGGTATCGCCGTGTAATCGTATCAACCTGCTGAGCGAAAACTTGCATTTCATTTATACCGCAACAGTGACCACTGTAAAAAATAAAAAATAAAAAAACACTACCAGAGATTGCTGTATTTTGTACAAAATGCCCGCACAAAAACCTTAATTAAAAACGTGATCAAGCATCACAGACCACCATAATGGTACAATAAAAAACATAACTCCTCTCGTTAAAAAACAAGCCCAAAGCCAGCTCAATAAAAAAAAACATGCAAAAAATTAGAAAGCTGATGGCTGTCAGAATGGAACAACATAAAAACGCAAACTTTTTATAAAACTCGCTTCTATGTGTAAATGTAATAAAACATAAAAAAACTATATCAAATTTATATCATGTAATTGCACCGACCCCTTAGCTATAGGTTTATCCGATTTATCCGTATGACGAATACTGTAAAAATGAAGCCCAAAAAAAACAATGGCGGAAACTGGTTTCCCCCCTCCCATTCCATAGCACAATTGCTGAAAAAAAACTACGGAACCACATAGTGCGCCCAAAATGCACAATACCACCCTTAGATGAGATCCCTGAGGGGTGTTGAATCCTAAAACAGGGAACTTATGGGGAGGTTTCAACTGTTCTAGTACTTTGGGGCTCTTGCAGTTGCAGACACCTGGCCCCACCAATATGCTGTGCGCCATAAAGCCAATCAGCTTTCCCTCCCTTGTACCCCACTGCCATGCGCCCATACAGCAGTTTTACCCTCATGTAAGGTTTATTGGCCGAAAATTGGAAGACAATTGCGTTTAACACATTTTTGGCGGCTTTTTTCCAAGATTCCTTGTAAAACTTAAACATTTTCAGCTAAAATTCAAGGAAAAAATAGGCGGGATTATTGGAAAAAATTGTTTTTTATTATTTTGCGAAGCCAAACGCTAAAAAAATTTGTCAAACGCTGTGGGTCGATATATACTCACTAAACCTCTGGATATATTCGTTAGGGGTTGTTTTTGTTTCCAATAATGGGGTCTTTTCTAGGGGTATTTATTAAGTTTTGGAACCTTTAGGGTGTCCGCAAACCTGCAAAAATGGCCCCAAATAAAATTGTAATGAAAATGAGGCCCAGAGTCCTCAGTAAGGTTGCTCCTTCCTATTCTGGGGATTGTGGTTGAGCCAAAATAATGCAATTAGAGGCCTCATTATATGGATATCTACTGACATAACGGCCAGAATTGGGGGAATCAATATTAATTTGCATTTCCCTGATCAACATTTACCGTATTCTTGTCATATAATGTATGAAAATTTGAAAATCTGCAAAAAAAAGTGAAATATTTGAAATTTTCAACTTCCACTCTTGCTTTTATTCCTGTGAAAACACTTATAGGTTATTAACTTCCTAATTCGGTTTTGAATTCTTTAAAGGGGTGTAGTTTCTTAGATGTGGTCATTATATGGGCATGGTATCAGAATAAAGGTCAATCTAAAGGAACGTTTAGAATGGACTGGTCCCTAAAAAATATGTATATTGCAAAATTTTCTTGAAAAATTTTAAAATTACTACTAATTTTTAAGTCCCCCTTAATGTCGTAAAAAAAAAAAAAAAGACATTTAACCAAAACTGTGCCACATACTTACAGAAGTAACCTATGTAGAGCTAGTTATAAAAACTATTTTAAGGTGTAATAACTATCTGTTCTTACATGCAGAAATTTTTGAAGTTTTGAATGGTAAATTTTTCAAATTTTTCACCTTAATTTGATATTTTTCTACAAAATAAAACGATCATTATTTTGGGACCAAAATTTCTCTTACTATCTTATAGCACAATGTGTCACGACGAAAACAATTCTGCTGAATCACACTGGATAGGTTAAGTGTCAAAAAAAGTTATTCTCACATACAAGTGGCTCATGACAGATTTCAAAAATAGGGCTCTGTCAAGAGAGGGCCAAAACTGGCTCCGGCGGTAAGGGGTTATGTCATCTCTCTCATATTGGGGGACTTTACAAGGGGTTTTGCCAGACGTGCGTTACTTACCCCTCCTTATCAGCCAAGGGAGTTGAATATTAAAACAAACTCATGTCTGAGTAATGAAGGCTGGCAGGGGAGAGAGGGAGGGGAGTGGGAGCAAGGATAGTGAAGGACTAAATAAAGGAAGTGTATCAAAACTTAACTCAAATAAATACTTTTAAACAGTGGGGATTTACTATTCAGCAAGGACACGGCTCATACACTGCATTTATCCCCAGACCCTTGAAAAACTCATTCACTTTCCTGTCATCAGATCAAGAAAGGCATGTGTCACGCAAGACGACGGGCGCCCCCTTGTCAGCTCCTCCAACTGGTCCGTTGTCTAATGCCAGCTTTCAGGTTAACTAAGCGGGGATTGAGGGAAATTTGTAGCTCTACAGAGTTTTCACTTTTTTTAATCAAATTTATTTAGAAAAGTGTATTAATACCATTTTGGTGGATCCAACTATCAACATTTACATCGTGGCAAAACCCCTTTAAGTGCATACTATCACTATCACAAGTGAAACTTCAGCACTTTTTATAAATAACTCCAAAAGTTAACATGACATACTTCAGGGCCCAGGAATTTAGTAATGACTTCATTCTGGTACAACACACACAGATTCCTAGTTTATGTGTATGAGCTCATGCCATATAAGTATGTTTCCCACAACAGCACTTAGGAAAGATCCACTAGGATGTGATATGATCATCATTCTGTATTCCATTCTCCTCTATTATGCAGTATCACACAATCTAAACTATAACGTACATGGTCAGCACTATTTAAGAATAAAATAGTAATAATGTACGATTTCCCCAGGGTTTGTATGCTTTTCAGAAATGCCAAATGAATCAGCATGAATCTATTTTTTGCAATAAGGCACTGCTGGAATTGGATTACCTTCATATGACCCTCCCTCAGGGCATCTACATTTGCAAATGTAACACAATTAGCAATGCCTATTAGAGTCAGGATTAAAGTGGTTAAAAGCCAGTTAGTGTCCCACGTGAGGTTATGGCAGTGAATCTGTAATGTTATAGAACATTCAATCACAGAACTAGAAGCTTTAATTGCCCTTGAGCCATACATTCGATAGCGCATTGTACAATAAGCGTGCTGCTGTACGTTTTAGTAGTAAATAACTACATGTGCACTTTCTCCGACATACAGGGCTTTGGGTTACTCATATTCTATGTAACGTAACCATAGCTGATGGAGCAACTATCCCTGTTTGACTCCTCCAGCTCACCTTTTAATTCTGTTCGAGTATATACAATCAATCACAAAAACTCTTGATTTGGTGTCATTGTTCAATGTACATTAGCTGTATTTTTCCCTAGTTATGATTGATTTTTCCACAAAATCATTACATTCTTGCTGATCCTCTTTACATTCCTATCTCACACTGTCATATTAATTAGATTGCTCTAGCATACTTTACTGCACTTGAAACTCTGACACTGGATGGCATAAGCAGACATATTGAGGACTGATTTATCAAAACTAGGAAAAAAACAAGCATAAATTGCTGGAATTTGACAAACCACCAATAGGAATTCAGGGTTCATTTTTCAGAGAGCTATCCAGTAAGGTCTTCTCTTATTTATCTCTCTTCTCCTCTCTTAGGACAGTTCCCACAGTCTATAATATAGAAAAGATCCACAGCACTCCAATATAATGCTTAAAGTGTGCAGTTTTATTACAAGTATTAAATGGATAGATCATACAAAGTGGCACAATAATGTTCTTGTGTAGATCTAGATTACTGCACGAATCCCCAAATGATCAACACATGTTATAGCTATCGACTTTCGACGTTTCACCATAGTATGGCTTTCTCAAGAGACATCAGATATATAAGAAAGGCAGATCCAGTACAAATAGTGGGTATGCTGCCCAGTATAAATAGAATAAACTGAGGTATATAGGTGGTCCGTGGAGAAGTTGGGGGAATGCCTCAGTGAAAGCTAGAATAGGCAGGGGGGCGCCCATGGAGTCCTGGAAGCTGTCAAAGGAAGCCGGCTTCTGTATACCTCAGTTCCCACAGACTCCTCACTACCTGGGCAACATACCCACTATCCATACCGGATCTGCCTTTCTTATATATCTGTTGTCTCTTGAGAAAGGCATCCCATGGCGAAACGTCGACAATCTGTGTTGATCATTTGGGGACTCGTGCAGTAATCTATATCTACACATAAACATTTTTGTGCCAATTTGCATGATCTATCCACTTAATACTTGTAATAAAACTACACACATGAAGCATTATATTGGAGTGCTATAGATCTGTACTATATTACGTACAGTATGTAGGGTACTGCCAACCCTTTTCCACTTGAGCACCCACGAACCTCTCTTATCTACCCTGGTGTGCGTGACCTTTTTCTGTTACTAGTTCCCACAGTCTGTCCCTCTATTTTCTGCCACTATTTACTTTGAATTAAAGGGGTTTTTTCTCACTACAATTATTAGCTTTCAACATGTAGAGAAAGGTAACTAAGGATTATCAAATACATTGCTTTTATATTATGCTTTGTTAAGGAGATTAGAGATACTTTATCTCTTCTGAGTGCACATAGGTTACTCTTCGTTATCAACCATCTCTCTCCTCTCTCTTATTTGATTAGCTGGAAGCTGCTGCAAGGACCATGGTGAGTCACTCCCTATTGTGTGTAATCTCTAGGAATGGAGCTTTGTTTGTTTAAGATAAGGACATGTTTTCACTCCTTAGGGTATGTTCACACGGCTTATTTTGGCACCCATATCACCGTGTATTATGCTGTGTACTGCGTGTTATACGCGGCAAAATGCGTGCCGCAATTATGGTAATCCACAATTGCGCGCCGCAATTACGGTATTGTACATGTCGTCCCCCCACACGTACAATACGATCGTATTGTCTGCCGGGGGAGAAAAGTGACATGTCAATTGTTAGCGGTGAACAATGAATGTTGGAAAGACACGCTGATCAGCACATCGCCGCAAAACACCCGGCGTATTTCCGCAATACACCATGTGAACATACCCTTAGAGTTCTGTAGTCTTGTGTACTACAGATATTACATATCCTGCAGTCATTTCATTGTAACAGGCTTAGTTGTAGTAGCAGAGCTGCTATGCCAATTACTGCTATAGACATACCAGAAAATGTGAACCTGAAGCTGACTGTGACTCTGCAATACTGCATGGTGAGAAAACCCTTTTATACTGGCCCCACACATTGTGATACCACAGCCAATGACAATGTTGGCCTGGCATTGCAGCGTGTGAAGCACCATAAAATGTAGAATGATGGATGAAAATGCTGAAGATGTTTTAACTCCTTAAAGAAATATTTTATGGGTCAACACATTTTTTTTTTTTCCTCCTCACCTTCCAAGAGACATTACCATTTTTATTTTTCCATCTACATAGATAGCTTTTATGCTCCAGAGCAAGATGTATTTTCTAGTGGTGTCATTCACTGTACCATAGAATATACTGGGAATGGCAAAAACAATTATAAATGGAGTGAAATGTGAAAAAAACCCGTAATTGCGGCATGTTTGTGGGGGGTATGTTTTTACAACGTTCACTCTTTAGTATAAATGATGTGTTATCTGTATTCTGCAGGTTGATATGATTCTGGCAATACCAAATATGTAGGGTTTTTGTTATGTTTTAGTACCGTAAAAAAATCACTTACGGCGACATGTATGAACGGAGCTGGCGTCTTTTCAGCCCGAAGACTAGCACAGCCCTGTTCACTCTATTTTTAAACAGGCACACTCCAGTATCACATTACAAAGTGCCCGCGGCCTCAAGCACTCCCCCTGAGATCATATCTGGCGTCTTTACAGTCCGATATCAGGCGCAGCCCCGTTCATACATGTTTAAATCTCCCACACGCCATTATCTTGCACATTACATAGCGCCTCTAGCACATTCTATTCTACTAATGCATGTAAAAAAAATGGCGTCTGAGCACCAAAAATCATAGTCAAACTTTCTATTTTTGAAATTTGCACAATTTTATGCAACTGATAAATTTTTGTACTTCCAATCATGAACCTGAGAGAGAGTGCATTTTTGGTGTACTTTTTATTGGTACCATTTTCGGATGGACGCAATGTTTATAATCACTTTTATTCCAATTTTTAGCAGACATGAAATGACAAAAAAAATGTTGGTGTTTGGAATTTTTTTAAATTTTTTTCCACTTCTACAGTGCTCAGCGTATGAAATAAATGATTATATTTTAATAGATCAGAATTTTTAAGACTGTGCTGTCTTTTGGAGTCTGCTGCTGCCTGTCCCGCTCCTGAGTCCAGTCTGCTGTAAAATGAGTACAACACAAGAAGTGATATCTGGAGCAGCAGCAGACTGACCACCTTCTAGTATCTCCTCTACCTGCCTTGGGACAGTGCAGTTAACTCCTTATTCTCTCTCTGCCCTGACAGTGTTCAAAGAATGTATAGCTATAGGGGCATATATAACCTACAGGGGGCTGTACTGCATACAGCCCCCTGTAGGTATATACTGCATACAGTCCCTTGTAGATATATGCTGCATACAACCCCCTGTAGGTATAAACTACATGCAGGCCCCTTGAGGTTATATATGTCCACTGTAGGTATATAACGTATACAGCCCTCTTTAGGTATATACTGTATACAGTGCCCTGTAGATATATTCTGCATACAGTTCCCTGTTGGTATATACTGTATACAGCCCAATCTAGGTTATATATGTCCTCTGTAAGTATATACTGTATACAACCCCTTAGGTATATACTGCATACAGCCCCCTGTAGGTTATATATGTTCCCTGTGGGTTATATGTCCCCTGTAGGTATATATTATATAAAGCCCCTGTAGGTATATACTGAATACAGCCACCTGTAGGTATATACTGCATACAGCCCCTTGTAGGTATATACTGTATACAGCCCTCTGTAGATATATACTGTATACAGCCCCCCTGTAGGTATATAGTGTATACAACCCCTTGTAGGTATATACTGCTTACAGCCCCCTGTAGGTATATACTGCATACAGACCCCTGTAAGTATATACTGTATACAGCCCCTTGTAGGTATATACTGTATACAGCCTTCTTTAGGTACATATGCCGCCTCTAGGTATATACTGTATACAGCCCCCTGTAGGTATATATGTTGCCTCTAGGTATTTACTATACACAGCCCCTAAAGGTATATACTGTATACAGCCTCCTGTAGGTATATATGCCCCATGTAGGTATATACTGTATATAGCCCACTGTAGGTTACATATGCCCCCTCTAGGTATACACTGTATAACAATTGTAGGTTTATACTGTATACAGTTTCCCGTAGGTTATATTTAGTCACTATGTGATGGTATGTGGTGGTATTAGTCAGTCACTATGTGGTGGTGATATATGGTCATGATGTGGCGATATTATTCAGTCACTAAAATGTGGGAAATTACTCACCATCAGGACTGTATTTTAAATAATTTATGAGAGCTTGATGCCAAACACTAGCTCACTGACCAAGCGAGGTGAATCCAAACAAAAAAATAGTAGTACCATAGTACAAAATAGAGTGATGGCACATACGATCCCTTTGGACATGTATAAAAACCTCCAATTTTATTTTAGAGACATCTTAAAAACAGTAGCCTATAGCAGGCAAACAGCATATCACAAATAAAATTCTACCACATGCTTACGCGTTTCGAGTCCAGAGACTCTAACTCATAGCAATGCCCTTTATAGGCTACTATTTTTAAGATGTCTCTAAAATAAAATTGGAGGTTTTTATACATGTCATCATGTCATGCCATCACTGTATTTTGTACTACGGTACTACTATTTTTTTATTTAATCACTATGTGGTGGTGATATGTGGTCATGGTGTTGAGATATTATTCAGTCACTATGTGGTGGTGATATGTGGTAATGGTGTGGAGGTATTATTCAGTCACTATGTTGGGGTGATATGTGGTCGTGGTATTGAAGTATTATTCAGTCATGTGGTGGTGATATGTGATGGTATTATTCAGTCACTATGTTGTGGTGATATATGCTCATAGTGTGGATGTGTTAGTCACTATGTGGTGGTGATATGTGGTGGTATTATTCAGTCACTATGTGGTGGTGATATGTGGTCATGGTGTGGTGATATTATTCAGTCACTATGTGGTGGTGATATGTGGTCATGATGTGGTGGTATTATTCAGTCACTATGTGCTGGTAATATGTGGTAGAATTTTTCAGTCACTATGTGGTGGTGATACCTTGTCATGGTGTTGCAGTATTATTTGATCTGCAACCATTATATAGAGGTATTATCAATAGAACATTATCTTACTGCTATGTGTATTGGTTTCTGTATATACAATACATTACTTTATGTAAATACATGTTTATAGACCCCAGTAATGCTGATGTTGTGTTGGCGATAGTCTGCTACAGGGGTGCGGCATGATTGTACTAGGTGGGACATGGTTAAGGGTGTGGCCTGGTGTGACATCATTTGTTTGAGTGTGGTTAGAGGCGTGTCTTGGTGTGATGTCATTTGTTTGAGTGTGGTTAGAGGCGTGTCTTGGTGTGATGTCATTTGTTTTGGGTGTGGTTGGAGGCGTCGTCTGATGTGTCCCTCTTTGCAATCTCTAAAAGTTGGGAGGTATGCATTTAGTATTTTTTTTTTTCTGGTCCTAAGAATGCCTCAATAATGCTATAACTCCCGACAATAGGTCATTTTCTGATGACACCTTCCCTTTAAGGCCAAAAATACTACTAGTCTCATCAAAACTTTAGATAAGTGACTGCATCCTTGTTGTTGTTCTACCATAACCCAAGGTGATCCCATCTCAAAAGGTAGCATGGAGGATTAAACATATAAGAGAAAATTGATTTTGTTCTCAACTATTATTTGCAAAGAAAATCTGGCCACACACAGGGATTTTTAGTGTCCAAAAAGTGCATTTGCTGCAGTTGAAATGTCAGTGAGACCACATCTGCATCTCATCACTGAAAGCCCAGATTAGGCCACAGATCACAGCAAAGATCAACAGGTAATTTGTTGTTTTATTTATGGCACAGACCTTCAACCTTCACGGAGCTTCCAAGTGACTCACAAAATAGCTAGCCGAAATCATTAATGTATGGTCAGTTTAAGAGCACATCTAGTTCCTTTAAAACATCAGATTTGTGATGATATGTTAGAACTTTGGTCTCTCCCTGTTCAAGTTCAAGCTAGTCTAAATCTGATAAGTGGCCACAAAGGATATGGCAGTTTCACCTGAAAGCCAGATTTGCTGCAAAGTCATTGTAAATAGTGATGAGTGCTCTCCCAGACTCACAGAGTGTGTTTACTTCTTCTGGAATGCTATGCACTTGCACACTTCCATTGCCTCTTATTTGCTCTGTATGACTCATTTAGATCAAAAGTCCCGTGGGGTGATGTTTACTCTGTTTTTGCGCTCTGCTTTGTTAGGTATTTATATCTCATCTGAATTTAAATTACTTTTACACAGTGTGATCAGAGTAGCAAGTGGTAAGGAATTTACAGATTATCACTGTCCTACTTTTTGCATGGAGTTCACAGATAACATGCTTTAAAATGCTGTATAAGTTCTACCATATTGTGTTCTTTTCCACAGAAATGCAATATAAGGTAGTATCGCCATTCAAAGTAAATAGTACAAAATCATTTACGAATGAAAACTTAGTACAGTTATTTCCAGGTC
The DNA here is from genome assembly GCA_025379985.1 of Phyllomedusa bahiana. Taxonomy (NCBI): domain Eukaryota; kingdom Metazoa; phylum Chordata; class Amphibia; order Anura; family Hylidae; genus Phyllomedusa; species Phyllomedusa bahiana. Next base: position 30,052 of record JAODAL010028743.1, on the reverse strand, counting down.
AGGGGCGGAACTACCGGGGTAGCCGATATAGCAGCTGCCACGGGGTCCAGGACCTTAAGGGGCCCCATGGCAGCTGCTAACACATCTGCTAGCACGGTAGTTCCACCACTGGTCCCAGCCGGCAATGAATGTAACTACAGTTCACTGCCGGCAGGCCCGCTGTTTGCTCCCTGCCTCTGAACACCCAGGCACTCTGCCCCGAGCATTCAGAGGCAAGCGTCAGACTGTCCAGTATTGGCAGAGCGGAGTGCCACCGGCGCTGGTAAGCCTAAGGACTTAAGGCCTTAAGCTTACTAGGGAGCGGCACAATGACATCACATCATTGCGCCCGCCTCTATCTCAAAGGCTGACCAGCCGGCTGCTCAGTCAAATTGTAGGAGCGTGGAGAGTGGTAAGTACATTTTTTTCTTTTTTTTTAACACTTATAGAGCCTAAACACTGCCTGCCTATATGGTCCCTAGAACCCCCCTAAAACATGCCTATCTACCTATATGGGCCCTTATAACCCTCTTAAACAGTGCCTACCTACCTATATGGGCCCATATAACACCTCTAAACCCTGCCAACCTACCTATATGGGCCCCTATAACCCCCATAAACCCTGCCTACCTACCTATATGGGCACCTATAACCTCCTAAACCATGACTACCTATATGGGCCCCTATAACCCCCTTAAACCTTGCCTACCTACCTAATTGGGCCCCTGTAGCTCCCCTAAACCCTGCCTACCTATATGGGCCCCTATAACTCACCTAAATCCTACCTACCTATATGGGCCCCTATAACCAACCTAAACCCTGCCTACGTACCTATATGGGCTCCTATAACACCCCTAAACCCTGCCTGCCTACCTATATGGGCCGTTGCAACCCACCTAAACCCTGCCTATCTACCTATATGGGCTCCTATAACCCCCCTAAGCCCTGCCTGCCTACCTATAAGGGCCTCATAACCCACTTAAACCCTGCCTACCTACCTATTTGGGCCCCTATAACCCACCTAAACCCTACCTGACTACCTATATGGGACACTATAGCTTACTTAGACCCTTCCTGCTGACCTATATGGGCCCTATAACCTACTTAAACCGTGCCTGCCTACCTTTATGGGCCCCTATAGTTACCTTAACCCTGCCTGCCTACCTATATGGGCCCCCTATAGCCTACCTAAACAATGTCTACCTATATGGGCCCCACGTATAGCCTTTGTTCCTAGCTACCTGGGCTCATCTATAGCCTGGCTATCTACATACCTATGTGGGGCCCACCTATAGCCTACCTAGCTACCTAAAGCCTACCCAAAGCCTACTTAACTGGGGCTTAACTACTGCCTACCTAAAGCCAATCTACCTATGTACCTGTAGCCTACCTATCCAACTAAGACCTTTCTACCTACCTGTGTCCTAACTACTGCCTACCTATCTAGGACCAAGTTACCTATCTACCTGTGGCCCACCTCTCTGCGGCCTATGTACTGCCTACCTTCCTGGGGCCTATGTACTGCCTATCTACCTGTGGCCTAACTACTGCCTACCTAGCTACCTACCTACCTACCTAGGGCCTGTCAACCATCTAATGGGGTCTACTTACCTGGTAATATGATTCTGAGGGGTACAGGCAATAGCTGTAGTTGCAATATCATCTTTAGGGGGTGAATTCTCTGTTCCTCCCCTCCCCTCTAGGAGACTGGGCCTCTAAGCTATGGCATGTACACGCTCTCCCACCCCTGGGAAGTTTGTATAGAGGTGGAACAGTGAGGGAGATGCTGGAAAATAGGATTCTAAGATATTTGAGTCCAAATCTGCAGGGACGAGTGGCGACCAGGAGAAGTTATCATGGCGAACTGAACTGGATGCAGAACAAAAGGGAACGACAACAACGTGTCAGAGAAACGTCACCTATGAGTCACAATGACTGTAGTCACTGTAATCACTCATATGTCAGTAGAGCCTGTGTATACTGGTGCCTTCCACTATATGGGCACTGTATGGTAGTAATATACAGTCTTCAGAGCCTGTTTACATTGGAATCTACCACTATATGGTCAGTGTATGGAGGTAGTATACAATATGTAGGTCACCTGTGTACACTGGTAGCTACCACCATATGGTCACTATATGGTGGTATTATTAGTCTTTGTATACTAATCTTTCTTCATTAATAGTGTAGGGGTGTTATTCAGTCACTATGTGGTGGTAATTTGTGTTTGTATTCTTGCAGTATATTCATGTACTTATGTAATAGCATTATTGGTAATGTTGGTCTTGGTATAGTGTGATTGTTTGGTAGAAGTATGATGGTGATATCTATGGTGAAGTATTTGCTAGTTGAATTATCTGGTAATTACATGACTGGAGAGGTCGTGGTAAATGTTCGTGGTCAGGAGGGTGGGGTGGGACCCCATCCAAAAGTTTGGATGGGGCCCAGGCCTCTCCAGTTAAGCCACTGATTCAGGTCTGGTCTGAGACTTAAAAGTAGCATTGGCACAAGAACCTTATCAAACTTCATACAATATTGGACCTCCCGTATCACAGAAATAGCTCGCAACACACACTGTGGAGAATTTTGTGTCAAACCCTTCAACACTCCCTTAAATACGTAAACCAAACTATTTACACAAGAAGACAGTAAAAGTGTAACATGTAAATACCTAATTGTAAGTATCTGCTTTTTCAGTTAGGGACAAGCATATGTTCTGACTCTACAAGCACCAGTATAATCAATAACACCGCCATATAGTGATAACATAGTGGTCTAATAATAAGTCTACACATGCAGTCTGCAGAGAACACACTGCAGACTATACAAACACATGCAGTAATGATTAGATGCAGTCACTGGAAGAACACATAGGAATTAAAGACGATCTGTCAGCAATCCTGACAGATCTGTTTTAGTACATACTTGTATTTCTCATAAAATAACAATTTTAAAAAATCATCCTAAAAACCTAAGATTCAAATTGACGACTAGCTGTTATCTTGCTTCTTGTCAAAAGCATGCATTAAACCACCTATGACAGTGTCACTGAGGAGAAAAAAAGACTAAAACTTAACTTTTACTGTTATTCACTGATGAAAAAATATTATTTAGAAAACGTTATAAAACAACCCGCCTTTTTCACTTCTCATAAATACCGAGGTAACTGTAATAGGTCTTGGTCAACAAAAAAAATCAATATATGCAGGGTTACTCATGTGACATAGAAGTTACCCCCTCTGATGAAAAAGAGGTGTATTGTTGCAGATCCCCAGGAAAAATATACTCTAATTCGTCCTACCTCACAGACGGAGTATTCGCCCGAGTATTTGCCCTATGGAGGCTCTCCCTATTTCTACCTTTACAGTGGGGATTAATCACCATACCCAGATAGTTAACATAGTCAGGATTAGTGATGAGCAATTACGTTGACTATCGTCATCGGGTCGATAGTCGATATTGGCAATTATCAAGACGATTTCCGATAATCAATAATAGATTATCGCCGATGACCATTAAAGTCTATGGGAGAGGATCCACACCTTCATTCTTACACCCAAACAGGGCTGGAGAAGCTGGAATTAACATCCACAACAGTCAAATGGATACGTGCTACATCTTAGGCAACACACATATCTTATAAAAGTCACAGAAAAAAACTCACAGACCATTCACTATCCCTGTCTTGTACCACAGCATGACCCTTAAACCTGCATGACCCACAAATTAAAAAGTGCCAGAAGGCAGTATGATTTGTACCATCATTTTACCTGAACTGGACATTGACTATACCTGTCCTGGAACGCAGCATTACCATTAAACCTGTCTGATCCACAGATTAAAAAGTGCCGGAAAAAGGAGTCTTGGAACCACCATTTTAGTTGAACTGGACATTGACTATACCTTTCCTGTACCGCAGTATGACCATTAAACCTGTCTGACCCACAGATTAAAAATGCCGGAAAAAGGAGTCTTTCAACCACCATTTTAGTTGAACTGAACATTGACTATACCTGTCCTGGGTAACCTACATCTGTTCAAGTACTCCTGTACCTCCCTTGTACAATTCAGAGGAATATTTGTATCAGCTATTTTGTACATGCTAGTTTTTTAGTAGTTTAATTCTAGAAAACACATTTTTAAAATAGGATGGGATCCCACCATGTCTTTGTTTCTCTATTTTTTTAAATGTATTAAATGGGTTGTCTCAGTACAGGGATTGCAAGTCATTTTGCAATATGTGTCCATTAACAGTGTCCTACCTATTCCTGTTTCTGATAGCACCATCACCCTTGAGCCACTCTTGACAATTGTGAAGAACAAATGTCTGTTAGAAACCACATTTTTTACAATAGGACCTGTAGTATAGCTGAATTTCACAGCAACGTGCCCCCAAAAATTCAATACATGACCATTGAGCCACTTTTGACAATTGTGAAGAACAAATGTCTGTTAGAAACAACAATTTTCTATAATAGGACCTGTAGTATAGCTGCATTTCAAAGCAGCATGGCCCAAAAAAATTATAAAAATGACTTCTCAGCCACTGTTAAAAATTGAGAGGGAGAAATGCTGTACAGACAGCAATTTTCTATCCAAAGGACCATGTATATAGCTGCTTTGCAACAGCACATGACCCCAAAAAAATTATAAAAATGACTTCTCAGCCACTGTTAAAAATTGTGAGGGAGAAATGCCACTTAGAAGCCACATTTCTGTTCCAAAGGACCATGATTATAGCTGTATCTCACAGCAACATGACCCCAAAACCATTGACAATGCGAAAAATTCTAAAGATGAAGTGAGTAAATGGAATACGGTTTTGTCATGAAACCTTGGTGTCTTTTACAGTCTCCTCACAGCAAAACCAGCAAAATGAACTTTTGGGAACTGAGAATAAAAATTGCAGTAAGAAATGATCATTTTAAAAAAAAGTTTTCAAGAGGACCATTTCTGTTTGAAGAGGAATGTGAAGTAGACCAGCAACTAATCGGTGACCTCGGCAATTGGGGCCACAACATCATCAGAGATCCATGCCTGATTCATCTTGATGAAAGTCAAACGATCCACATTATCTGTGGAAAGCCGGTTGCGTTTGTCTGTAATGACTCCTCCAGCTGTGCTGTCGGTCCGCTCAGATATGACGCTGGCTGCTGGGCAGGACAACTCCTCTTTGGTGTGGTGAGCGAGCTCGGGCCATTCATCCATTTTGGATACCCAGAAGTCAATTGGGTCCGGAACACATCCAAAAACATCGGTGTTGAGACGCAGATAGTCGTGCACCATGATCTTAAGCTGGTCTCTGTGTGTTGTATGTGTGCCCTGCATTACATGCGTTGGTGAGGTGGTAAATAAAGATTGCCAGAGGTCACCCATTAGGCTTCTGCCACCTTGCCTGCTGCTGCCGCTACGGCTACTTGGCACTCTACTGCTGTCACGTCGCTGACGTTGTTCCACCGTGACATTTGAAGAACGTGAAGCAGACGTAATAGATGTCTCTAGTTGATCAATCAGCAAGGTCTCCATTTCCTGCATTTTACTCTCTATTTGGGTGGGTGGAAGGAAAGTGCTGAGTTTTGTTTTGTACCGGGGATCCAGAATGGTGGCCACCCAGTAACTGTTGTTCATTTTGATGGCCTTAATGCGAGGATCATGTTGGAGGAAATGGAGCATCCAAGCACTCATGTGAGAGATGGAGCCTTGATTTCCCAAGCCTCTGGGTCGAGGGGCACTAGCAAACTGATCTTCCTCATCTTCCTCCTCCGCCTCAAATTCGCGCCAACCTCTTTCCAAGGCAGGGACGTCGGTAACGTCGGTGTCTAGGAATACCTCCTCCTCCTCCGCTTCCTCCGGCACAGCTTCAACACAGCCTTGACTTGCCTCAGATGATGCACCCTGAGAGCTGATGCGCCGCCTTGCACTAGTCCTGGACCCCAAACCACTGCTTAATGAAGACCGATAAAATTGTGAAACTGTCAGGCCTTGTGGATTCAATGGAGAGAAAGGCTCCGTGCCCGCATCTGTGTTCGTCTCCTTCTCCGTCGCTGGCGGGACCTGATGTTTCAGAGTGTTCAACGATCGTTCCAGAACTACAATCACCACAATGGTCATGCTGACAAGGGCATCGTCCGCACTGACCATTTTGGTGGCTTCTTCAAAACTGGCAAGGATGGTGCAGAGCTCTTTCACCTGCCTCCACTCTCGGTGGCTCAACACCCCGAGGTCCGCACTGCTGCTTGTCAGGCCATGTGTCACTTCGTACTGCGTAATGGCATTGCGCTGCTGCCACAATCGCTGGAGCATGTGGAGGGTGGAAATTCAGCGTTATGCCACGTCAACAATGAGACGGTTGATGGGGAGGCCCAGCTGATGCTGCAACGCAGCCAGGCGGGACGAAGCAGGGTGAGAACGGCGGAAGTGCGAACTCAAACCTCTCGCCTTCCTCAGCAGGCAGTCCATACCGGTAGCGCTTTAGAAATTTCTGGACGACAAGGTTCATAACATGTGCCAGGCAAGGGATGTGCTCCAGCCTACCGATCTTAAGGGCGGCCAACAGATTTCGACCGTTATCGCACACCACCTTGCCTGGCACAAGGTTCTTGTCACCCAGCCAGCGCTCGGTCTCGTTGCGGAGAGCCGTCCACAGCTCCTGACCTGTGTGTGGATGGTCTCCAAGACAGATTAATTTCAACACGGCCTGGTTTCTCTGATCATGTGATGCCACCAGAGGACCTTGGGGGAAAGAACCCTGCACCATCCCTGCGGTTTTGAAGAGCGTGCGCCGAGCCTGAGAGCTTCTGTCACCACCAGAGACATCCACCCAGCTCACCCAGTGAGCTGTCACAGAGATATAGGGGGCCTTGGCCGTGCTTACTAGTCCATGTGTCGGTGGTAGATGGACTTTTCCGGACAACAGATGCAGACAACGGCTTGAAATTTTAGAGGGACACGTGGTGGCCAGGGTAGGGACGGCTTTTCTGGAAAAGAAATGCCTGCTCGGCATCTGGTATTGGGGACAGGCAAGGACCATGATGTGGCGGAACCCATCTGTGTCCACCAGACAGAAAGGAACATTTCCAAGGCCAAAAGCCTGGCAATGCCGACATTCGGCTTTTGGTTTGGGAGGGTTTTGGGGTTTAAAAAGTGCTTCTTCTGATCCCAAACCTGGAAGACAAAAGGGGCTGGCTGCTAGACTGGCCACTGTATGGCGTGCAGGTCGTCAAACTGGTGGAAGGAGAAAGGGTAGGATGGGTCTCTGGTGGTGTGGTGGTACTGGGGCGACGGTGGAGGCTGAAGCGGAGGCTGATCCCTGATCATGACTCTGAGAGACATGGGCATCTGAGAAACGCTTGGTGGTGGTGGGGGAGGCGGAGGCGGAGACAGAGGGTGTGACAGTGGTTGGAAGCCCAGCATCGGTGTGGCCTTTTTTGGCCAAGTGTTGCCTCCATTTCAACTCATGCATTCGCTGCATGTGACTAGACATTTTGGTGGTGGTTAAAAACCTAAGATTTTGCCTCTAAATGATGCGTTTACGGCAAAGGCGGCATATGACATCGCTGAGTGAATCGAGGCTTGCTCGAAAAAGGCCCAGGCTTGAGAGGTCCCGGACCTTTTCGACGGCGATAAGTGGGGAGCGGTGTTTCCGCTGGTCGTGGCTGGCGGAATCATCTCAGCGGACTTCTGCGACCGCCCTCTCCCTTTTTGAGGCGGGACCCGTACTGACAATACCCATTGTCTTCCCCCTCGTCCAAATGATGAAGCGCTCGCAAGCAAATTCTGTGAAAAGACCACGTTGGATCTGCAATGTCGTCATCATATCTTTAACACAGGGGACTTGGTCGTCCTGACATTCTGCATCCAGGGCTGCGGGCTACAAGCAAGAGGGGACTGCAAGGCGTTGCCGACCGCCCGGGATTTTTTGCCGATTGACCGGCTTCCTTCTCCTCCTCTGATGGCATCAGTAACTGGGCGTCAGAGCAGACAAAATCATCCTCTTTGGCCTCTTTATCTTTTTAAAATGCCTTCTGACCCAACCGCATTTTGTCATCAAAGAGGTCTTTCGAAAATGGATTATCCACAGTGGTGGGGTACACGATTTGACATTTTTGGGGTGCCTTCGCTTCATGTTGGACGGATGCTGTGAAGCTGATGACGACAAATTTGTGGCCGTGACTGGGAAGACCAGGAGGTTTAAAACTGCTGGATGCAGGTTGCATTAACCATTGAAGAACGATTGGCGACGTGTTCGTTACTGAGATTTCACAGGCTCCTGACCCAGCGATGACAGGCCTGACGGTTTCGCAACCGACGAACCGCTGGCAAGCGTGTTGTAGCCATCACTGGAAGGAGAAACCTTCTCTGTACCTCTACCTCCTGTCCTACACCCCCCTTTGCTCGCTTACCACCTGTATTTCGCTCAAAGTTCAGAAAGTTAAAAATTTAAGAAAGTATGGAAGAGTTTTTGACAGTCTCTTATTAAAAGACGGCAATCACAGCTATTCTTATATCACTCTTTAAATTTTCCCACAGCCAACTAGGTTAGAAAAATGAAATGTTTCTAGCGAATACCTGTGAAATGCGGTCTGGTGGAAGAAACGTAGACAAATCAAAAGTGTTCTTCCTTCAGTCCAGGGATTTACAACTGCCCAGTAGGACTAGGAATTGTTTGTTTTCAACAAACTTTCTACAAGTGCGCTATCTGCGCCAAACTGAGATTCAACGGTGCAATAAAACTATTCAAAAGTTACAAAGGATGAGAAATTGCGTTTTTTTTCAGCAATGACAAACGAGAAAAAGTTTTTCTATCAGAATTGTCGTACAAGTGGCTATTTGAAAAAAAACTAGGGCACACCACGTGCAATACGCTATTTAAAGTTTTTAGGATAACAAACGGTGGTTTTTGTACCAATGAAATACACCAACAGTAACTACAAAATTTCTGTATTCAAATTTAAATACAAGGTGGCTCTATGAACAAAACTGGGCCGCACTATAGTAAAAAAAAAACACCTATTTGAAATGTATAAGGATATTAAAAGGTGGATTTTGCACCTATGAAATACAACACCAATTACTAGCAAATTTCTGTATGGTAATATAAGTACAAGATGGGTCTTTCAACAAAACTGTAGAAAATATAATATCCACTGCACACCTTATGTTGATTTGCAAACATTTAATAAATAAATAATACAGTGAGCCAGGAATCAACACAAATTACAGTATATACTCAACAAATGTGTCTTTCACATAAATGTTTTAGTACAAGAGGTAACAGATGTCAACGTATGCAACATTTTGGCATAGAAACCCTTTATCAAGCACATCTGTGTAATAAAAGTATATAATGAGTATATAAACATATGTGAAAAATTGGGGGGGGAACAGGGAAGAAATTGAGGAAAAAGAGGGTAAAAGAAAGTAAAAAAAGGTACAAGAATGTAGGGGAAGGGGAAAAAAAAGGGAGATGTACGAGGAAATAGAATAATAAGTATAGTGGGATGGGTAAGAAATGATAAGAAATGATAAATAGATAGAGAGGATAAGGGTCAGAAATACAATCAAAAGTACTCTTACCAAACGGAGTACCAGAGTCTGTAATACAGTATACACGAGATAAGTGTATCAGCAAAGCACAAGGTGCTGTGAGGAAATAAAAAATAGTTAAAGAGCAACTACAACAATAGTACCAGGGAAAGTATGAGGGAAGGATAATAGGTCTATGCTTACCCAAAGAGATAGATGCAATGTGAGCAGTGATAATGGAGTACTGTCTCCAATGGGTAATGGCGCTATAGGTAAAAAGACAATGGAATATGAGCAAATGTAGTCTTTAAAGAGCAGGTCCGCTATTATCCTCTTTATCTATTTATCATTTCTTATCATTTCTTACCCATCCCACTTTATTTATTACTTTATTTCCTCGTACATCTCCCTTTTTTTCCCCCTTCCCCTATATTCTTGTACCTTTTTTTACTTTCTTTTACCCTATTTTTCCTCGATTTCTTCCCTGTTTCCCCTCTTTTTTTAACATATGTTTATATACTCATTATATACTTTTATTCCACAGATGTGCTTGATAAAGGCTTTCTCTGCCTCTTGTACTAAAGCATTTATGTGAAAGACACATTTGTTGAGTATATACTGTAATTTGTGTTGATTCCTGGCTCACTGTATTATTTATTTATTAAATTTTTGCAAATCAACATAAGGTGTGCAGTGGATACTATATTTTCTATGGTTACTGGACGTGCATGTCCTTTCCACTATTGCACCCATGAACCTTAGTTATCCAAGGTGTGCGTGACGAATTTTTACATAGATTTATGTCCGTTCTGGTCTTTCGCACCCACCTTCAACTCTAAAATTCCTAATGACGTCCGAGACCTTTGCTTACAATAGCAGTGAAGCCGAAAGGATTATATCCAACACCAATCTCTCCCGAGATTTTTTGCATATTCCCCCTTCCGAGTTAAGAACAAGGGACTATGAGAAAGAATTAAGAAAACACACTGCCTATGAACTCCATGCGGCCACTTTATCAGAGTATCATAGAGTTCAAAGGATTCCGAGAGGCTTACGAAGCCATTTAAGACCTACTATCTTTGCAGACAATCCAGATTATTGCGTTAAGTATAAAAATATACTCAACAAATGTTCTTTTGACTTAATACTACTAACAGTTGAAACCCTACAAGCTAAACTTTCGGAATCATCTAAAAAGATTGAGCAACAATTAACCGCATCTATTTCCACCGATGAATGGACAAAATTGAAAGACAAAGTCTCCCAAACGATCCAAGACTTCAAGAAATCCAATGAACAGAAAAAAAGAAACAAGTTCTTGAGAGACACAGAGGACTACTTAAATGACACGGTCTATAGATGGCAAGATAATGTGAATACTTATACCCGATCTCCCTTCTCGTATAATAACTCATCTGGCTCTGATAGTGATATATCTACAACACCATACATACAGCCTTTTTTAGGGAGAGGTTGGGGAGGACGACGATCCAAACGAAATTACCACAACGACCGGTTCGTAGGGGGAGGAGGAGGATCACGCTCACAAATGCTCACACGATCTCAGGTGAGTCACCGCTAGTTTTTAACATATCTTCACGCAATCTATCACCACCTGAAATGTCCCTATTGAGCAAAGGGCTCTCCTTCTGCCCCACATCTAATTTCGACACCTTCACATTGGAAGAAGATCTATGCCGATTCTTCCGTAAAATTCGACTCAAGGCACATTTTCATACTATTGCCAATAATAACATACCAACCAACAAAGACAAACTTGTTCCTATCTTTTCGATTTCCAAACTTAATTTGAGACCTAAGTCCAAATACAACCCACCATCTGATTATCATCCCGTAGAAACATTCATCAATCTGGTGAAACAGGATTTATCAGCCCTGTCTACACATATTGCACAAGGACAATACAAATTTCACTCAAACCTTTCTGCAGAAGAACATCAGGCACTTCGCAACCTATGTCAATCACGCGACATAACTATAAAGCCAGCCGATAAGGGCAGAGTAATAGTTGTAATGGACACCAGTATGTACTTAGAAGAAATCAACCGCTAACTATCTGATAGGGATACTTACTCACCTCTAGATAGAGACCCCTCTACCAAGATTAGTGTGCTTATAAAAAATCTAACTGACCAATACATAGACCTAGGGATCATTGATAGTCCAACAGCTGAATTTCTTACCAATCATCATCCTATTACACATGTGTTCTATGTATTACCTAAAATACACAAGGACCCCATTAAACCCCCTGGAAGACCCATCGTGGCCTCCACGGACTCGATCCTATCTCCTTTGTCTATCCTGATAGAAAAAATATTTACACCATTGGTCAGACTTATTCCATCGTTTCTGTTAGACACAGGTGATTTCCTGACTAAAATTGGTAACATCTCTCCAGTCACAAAACCACATTTTTTGGTTACATGGGATGTGACCAGCCTTTTCACATCCATAGGACACCTGGAAGGGATCTCGGCTGTTGATAAATTTTTAGATCAAAATCATTTCCAATCTGAAGCTAAACAATTATGCATTGATGTCTTATCTCTGATCCTCCATAATAATTTTTTCATGTTTCTAGATCAGTTCTACATACAATGCAAAGGCACAGCCATTGGGAGTAATATGGCACCCCCCTACGCAAATATCTTTATGGCCATGTTCGAACAAGAACATATCTATACGGATCACACTTTTCAATCTCATTCACAGATCTGGCTTCGATTCATAGATGATATTTTTTGTATTTGGACAGGCTCACTCTCTTCATTACTTCAATTCCACTCCCATATTAATACCGCTCTTCAAGGACTACATTTCACTATCCATTACGACACAGACCATATACACTTCCTCGATACAGTTATTCTCTCTGATGAACAAGGGCATTTGAGTACTGACATTTACCAGAAACCAACTGACCGTAACAGTTTACTACATTTCCAAAGTAACCATGCACCCAGTACTAAAAAGAGCCTACCACAGTCACAATTCAAAACCCAGATACAAGGGCAATCAGACTCAATGAGATGTCCCAACGGTTCAAACAAAGAGGATATCCTACCAAATTACTCCATAAAAATCAACTTACTACCACTACAAATGGGGACCCGATAGACACCACTAAAACTACTAAGACATCACGCATCCCTTTAATTCTGAGGTATCATCCTTTTACCCTGAAGGTACAACAGATTGTGCGTAAACACTGGAACATATTATCTCGGTCCTATCTGTAAATCAGTGAATTCCAGAATTTACCCCTTCATTGCCATAAGCGAGATCGCAATCTTAGAGATCACCTGGTTAGAGCGGACATGGGCTCACCTAGGGCCACAACACGACAGATGACCCTATCTACACCCAAAAAGGGCACTTTTCCATGTTTAGGATGTGCCCAGTGCTCGTCAGTGACCAAAGGTAGTCATTTCTCCCATCCTTTGACCGGACAGCTTTTTCACATCAAAGGCTTCTTTACGTGTAGGTCTAATTTTGTTGTATATTTACTCAAGTGCCCATGTGGGTTAGCCTACGTGGGACAAACTACCCAAGCCATCAAGGACCGCATATCAAAGCACAAGTCCACAATTAGGTGTAAAGAGACCCTATTAGCAATTCCGGCACATTTCACCAAATCCAGTCATCATCCCTCTCAACTCCGCTTCCAGGTCATAGAGCAGGTTCCAGTACCCAGACGCGGTGGAAACCGTGTAGCTTTACTATTGAAACGAGAGAGATTCTGGATACACACTTTAGGGACCCTCGAACCAAGGGGCTTAAATAGAGAATATGATCTACGCCTTTAATGTTTTATTATCTGGACATAACATCATTTATAAGGATTCTTGATGTATATAAATCCTTGAGCATTGTATAATCATGCTTTCATTTCAATTTTTTATCATCTGGATACTTTACTTATAATTGTCTGTTTGGATGTCCCTATATTTGTTAAGACCTCTTGGTCTATATAATTTTAGTCACCTTCTTGCATTCCTCTTTATGCAAATTAGACATTCAATTAGGAGGTTTTGACACTAACTATATTATATCATTCTTCTGTACTTTATGTACAATTACTACATTGTGTATGCTTAATAGTATTATATGTTTATTCTTTCAGCTAAAATGAAGGCCGTGTATCTTTGGGTAATTCATATACCACCCCTCTGGTTCTACTTTCACTTTACTCTGTTTCCCTCTATTACTGTATTTCCTTCTGTCAGTTCCCTTTGTCATCCCCTATATTTCCCCTGATTTAACTCTCCCCTATTGTTAGTATTCTTTTATCCTCTCTAACTCCTATTCCGGTATGATTTTCCTTTCACTCTGTCCTTCTTTCCTCTAGCTCCGCCACTTCAGCCACGCCGTAACTCGGCGCATGCGCGGAGCGGTATTCCCACACTGCCCTCACCTCTCACATCACCCCGCACTTCAGCGCGCAGCCGCGGCTTTTTCGCGCATGCGCGGCGTGCTATTTAATGGCCGCCCGCATCGCAACAGCCACGCTTCCTCGGACGTCGGGTCCACAGCCTTTCTTCCCCAGGTAATCCTTACCTTCTTATAATAGCGGACCTGCTCTTTAAAGACTACATTTGCTCATATTCCATTGTCTTTTTACCTATAGTGCCATTACCCATTTCAGACAGTACTCCATTATCACTGCTCACATTGCATCTATCTCTTTGGGTAAGCATAGACCTATTATCCTTCCCTCATACTTTCTCTGGTACTATTGTTGTAGTTGCTCTTTAACTATTTTTTATTTCCTCACAGCACCTTATGCTTTGCTGATACACTTATCTCGTATATACTGTATTACAGACTCTGGTACTCTGTTTGCTAAGAGTACTTTTGATTGTATTTCTGACCCTTATCCTCTCTATCTATTTATCATTTCTTATCATTTCTTAACCATCCCACTATACTTATTATTCTATTTTCTCGTACATCTCCCTTTTTTTTTCCCCTTCCCCTATATTCTTGTACCTTTTTTTACTTTCTTTTACCCTCTTTTTCCTCAATTTCTTCCCTGTTTCCCCCCCTTTTTTTCACATATGTTTATATACTCATTATATACTTTTATTCCACAGATGTGCTTGATAAAGGCTTTCTCTGCCGAAACATCGCATACGTTGACATCTGTTACCTCTTGTACTAAAACATTTATGTGAAAGACACATTTGTTGAGTATATACTGTAATTTGTGTTGATTCCTGGCTCACTGTATTATTTATTTATTAAATTTTTGCAAATCAACATAAGGTGTGCAGTGGATATTATATTTTCTATGGTTACTGGATGTGCATGTCCTTTCCACTATTGCACCCGTGAACCTTAGTTATCCAAGGTGTGCGTGACCAATTTTTACATAGTTTCAACAAAACTAGGCTGCGCCAATGCGAAAAACCCGTAATTAAATTGTGTACTGATAATAATAGGTGGTTTTTGCACCTATGAAATACAGCACCAATTACTAGCAAATTTCTGTATGGTAATAACCGTAGAAGATGGGTCTTTGAACAAAAATGGCCTGTGCCAAAGTGAACAAAACCTAATTAAATTGTGTACGGATAATAAAATGTGGTTTTTGCACCTATGAAATACACCTACGGTGACTAGAAAAGTTCGGTATCCTATTGTACGTACAAAGTGGGTCTTTGAACAAAACTGAGCTGCGCCAAAGTGAAAAAACTTATTTGCGGGTCAGATTAATAGTGAAAAAAAACCTAATTAAATAGTGTACAGATAATAATAGGTGGTTTTTGCACCTATGAAATACAATGCCAATTACTAGCAAATTTCTGTATGGTAATAACCGTACAAGATGGGTCTTTGAACAAAAATGGCCTGCGCCAAAGTGAACAAAACCTAATTAAATTGTGTATGGATAATAAAACGTGGTTTTTGCACCTATGAAATACACCTGCGGTGACTAGAAAAGTTCTGTATCCTATTGTACTTACAAAGTGGGTCTTTGACCAAAACTGAGCTGCGCTAATGTTAAAAAAACCAAATTAAATCGTGTACAGATAATAATAGGTGTTTTTTGCACCTATGAAATACAACACCAATTACTAGCAAATTTCTGTATGGTAATATCCGTACAAGATGGGTCTTTGAACAAAAATGGCCTGCGCCAAAGTGAACAAAACCTAATTAAATTGTGTACGGATAATATAACATGGTTTTGCACCTATAAATACACCTGCGGTGACTAGAAAAGTTCTGTATCCTACTGTAAGTACAAAATGGGCCTTTGTACAAAACTGAGCTGCTCCAAAGTGAAAAAAAACCTAATTAAATCGTGTACAGATAATAAAAGGTGAGATTTGCACCTATCAAATACACCTGCAGTTACTAGAAAAGATCTGTATCCTAATATAAGTACAGGCTGCACAAAATACAAGCTAATATTTCAGCAAAAACTGGGCAAAAACTGTTAATAAAAATCCATTTCAATACAGGGTCAAAGCAGAGTCTGGGCTGCACAATATCCACTCTCCTTTCAAAAGCCTGCCCGCCTGTGTTTGTCCCCCCCCCCCCCCCCCCCCCCCGCCGCTACCCCCCATTCCCATCACCCCCCGCGCGGCTGTACAGCGCTAGATGCTTCTTTAAAACTCTCAGCCTAACTAACTAGTAACTGAAATCCTCTAATCTACCTATGTTCTAATGTTCACAGCTAAAAGCATAGTTGTCTGTGTGAACAAATAAAACTGTTTCGCTGAGCTGTATTGAGAGAGACCTAGCACACGTCCTGCTATTATGAGACACTGACACACACTGATGCTGAACAGTTAGGGCTGTTCTATGTAAAACGAGGTCATGTGATTTTATCAGCCAATCACAACCATACTCATCCCAGTCATGACGTCGCACACCCAGCTCACCCTGCTCTATTCTCTAAGCTGATTTGCTGGCCGCCAAAATGACAGGAAGCGCACAGATTTTCACCTAAATTACCACGTAATCGAAAAATTCCGATCAACATAAAAACCGTGCCGATTTCAACTTTGTCGATAATAATCACTCAACATTAGTCAGGATGCAATGGGGCCCACCCGACGCATTTCCCCGCATCCACGGTTCATCAGGTGTCAGAAGCCAAAAGTAATAAGTACTTGATAATAGGATAAAAATGAATGCATGCAGTGTAAAACTGCAATAGTGGTTAGGGGGGCCAAAAAGAACCCTCACAAACTGAAGATGGAATTCTAAATGACCGATAATCACCCATGATTGTTATTTGGATGATTATTGGTCTTTTTGATCTCTGCCTTTGGTGCAGTGAGGGTTCTTTTTTGGCCCTCCTCACCGCCATTGCAGTTTTACACTGCATGCATTCGTTTTTGTTCTATTACCTAGTACTTTTTATTTTTTGCCTCCTGACCCATGATGAACTGTGAATGCAGGGAAACGCATAGGGTGGGCATCAGAGACATTGTCCCCTGACTATACTAAATATCTGGGTATGGTGATTGATCCCCACTTTAAAGGGAGGAATAGGGAGACCCTCCATAGTGTTACTGTTACCTACATATTTATGTGGAGTGAAAACTGTTATCCGTTTTCTATAGCGCTTTGTTTATAATATTTTTATTTAGTCTTTTTTTCTCCCCAGTGACTCTGTAAGGATTAGATAGCACCTATGCATGTTCTGCGTCTTCACCATTGACAGTGTAGAAAGAGGCAAGGGCTCTAGTGCCACCTATTTGATGTAGCACCAAAACAGCTGTCTGTAGATATGTACGAGCTTGGCTTTAACCTTCTACTTAAGTCTCAAGGCTCAGTAAGCAAGGAGTGACTTGAAGAACACTACATCCAGTAGGTAGTGCTGGAGTCCTAACTACTTTCCCTTGAGCTTTTTTAAATATATTTAAATTTCAGTGGAGCATTCGGGAATTGTAAGTCTTCACTCACCTACATGGTGTCTCTCCCTAATGAGGAATGTTACCTTTTTGTGAGCTGTGACAGTGTGGAGAAACATCCTATTGACAGGGGGAATGTCAACACCCAGTGGTCAAATAGGTCCAGGCTGCAAAGAGACTTTCCGCTGCACTACTGATGGACTATCGAGGGACCAGTGCAATCCACATCAATATAACTCTGTGTCTTGCTCTGTACTGCCACTGTAGCTCCAAAATAAAAATAATTTTTTGCTTCAAAAAAGGCTCCATGTAACCCAGGCCTTACTCATACATTCCTCTGAGAAATAACAAGTTATGCAAAAAAAGAGCTCCAAAATTACAAGAATTTGATATGTAACATAAAACAGACATGTCAGGATAGTAAATAATTCCTCTATAAACCTACTGACATATGACTGCAACTGTTTCCTTTTCTTCTCAAACTGACACAGACTGCTATGACTACTTCTGGTGACTGTAGGGTTTCTGGCCAACACATCTTTGTCCCCTTCTTTCTGAAATCATCCTAAGCTTTATAGCAACACAAATAATTTCGGACCCCAGACCAGACCCCTAAACATTTAGGTTAAGCGGAGAACCTATGAGAATGGTGAGCGTTGAGCATTGCCATACACAATAGTCCATCTATATTAGGATAATTGCTCACAGTGCTCTCCAGATCTGGTAGGCAACCAAAGTCTATCAGTATTGCCAAACAAAACAGTGCAGACTGGTGTATGTAACTGATTCATCCTATAGACATATGCATGAAGCCTCATATACAGTATATTAGAGACATTTCTGTGTAAATCATCTTTAGGACTTGTCCCCACGGCACCGGTTACTTGTCGGTTTTTCAGATGGTTTGCTGTTTTACAAACTGTCTGAAAACCGTCAAGCAATGCTCCCCCGTAGACTTATATGGAAGATCCATGCAGCAGTCCCCGCCGGCGGTCCAAAAAACTTAGAACATGTTCATTCTTCCGGCCAGCTTTTCGGGCACAACATGAACATATAAGTGCAAAGGGGGACAGCTTGAAACCGCAAACTGTGGAGGAAATCTGTCACCCCTGCATGCCAAAAAAAAGACCAAATACCGGTGGGGATTTCCCAACCGGTATTTGGTCTGTGCCGTGTAAAAGTGGCCTTAAAATGCTGTATCCAAATCCATAGAAATGGTACACTTTGAAAACGTGGTAAAAATATACAAAGGTCTATTAACTTCTGTTCCAAAACATAAATTAATTCAACTCTGCTAAATATATCTGTGTTACATATTACAAGCTACTGTACCATTGTCTGAAATACTCCTTTAAATAAACAACGTGGAAATTAGATTAGCGTTTGGAGTTTCCAGCATGGTCAACAGTTTTTTTTTTTTTTTTGGTCTAACATTTGGTAAGTATCGTGTGAGCCATAGTGATTTTGATTTTTCTTTTATTGGTTATATGGAGATTCTTGTAAGTGGTGGGAAAACATACAGTATCTCTTGAAAGTGTGTATACCCCTCACATTTTTGTAAATATTATATTATATCTTTTCATGGGACAACACTAAACATATGACACTTTGATACAATGTAAAGTAGTCAGTGTGCAGCTTGCATAACAGTATAAATTTGGTGTGCCCTCAAAATAACAACACACAGCCATCAATGCCTAAACCACTGGCAGCAAAGTAAGTATAACCCTAAATGAAAATGAACAAATTGTACCCAAGGTGCCAATATTTTGTGTGGCCACCATTATTTTCCAGCACTACCTTTATGGTATGTTCACACGGCAGCAATTGCGGGACGTATTTCGCCCCGCAATTACGGCGTGTGTACGGGGGCGGGGTGGGAGCAGGAGCGGGGGGGCCAGCAGCCTGCTGGCCCCATAGACAGTCAATATTATCGACGAGTATAAACCGTGAATAATTGACATGTCACTTATCTCCCCGCTCTTCGTATTGTGCGAGCGGGAGAGGAAACGTAATGGATAGTTCTCTATGAGAATTGTGGATTACCGTAATGACTGGGACGTATTTCGCCCCGCAATTACGCCATGTGTACGGGGGCGGGGTGGGAGCGGGGAGCGGGGGGGGGGGGGGGGCCGGAAGCCCGCCGGCCCCATAGACAGTCATTATTCTCGACGTGTATACACCGTGAACAATTCACATGTCACTTATCTTAGACCTAGAGGAGACGTAATCCATAGTTCTCTATGAGAATTGTGGATTACCGTAATGACTGGGACGTATATCGCCCCGTATTACGCGCAGTACTGCACGAAGTTCAGGGCGAGATACATCCCATTTTAAGTGGTGTGAACATAGCCTTAAAGAGGTTGTCTCACTACATTGATTCATCTTTCCTCAGTCCTCTTTTCTTGGTTTCAGTTTGAATTCAGGGGCGTGTTTACTGGCTTCTACTAGGCTGCAGTAGAAGCAAGTCTATAGCTATAGCAACCAGTGCTGGCAGCCTATCAGGATAGATCAAACAGGTCTGTAGCTATAGCAACCTGAGGAGCTGATGAACCCCATACAAGAGGGGATATCTCAGAATAGGTAGGATACTGTTAATGGACATATATTGCAGTGACTTGTTTTTGCAAGATCTTTAACATAAAAAGCAATCCTTGTAGTGACACAATCCCTTTAATTACTTATAAAACTGTCCTTGTTGTATGTGGGTACATATTGAGATATGTCCTTAACTGTTGACAGGGACTGAGGTGACCTCACTCTGTTCACTGGTCACATATGTTTGTACTTTACCAATACATTGTAATAGCTAAAAAAATAGATATATACCTTCCTCACATATACATCAATTTAATAATTATTTTAGCTACTTAAAGATACTAAAATCAGATTTTTATTAGTGGTTTCTAATGATTTGTAATGATTCAAATATGTTATTACCACATTAAAAATAATTGTTCTTATTGTGTCGACTTTTCTCCCCCCACACAGATTTTAATGGTCTACAAAAAACATGACAATTATCAGCTAGTTTTGGCACATGTTTCTAAAGCATTTTTGAACACAACATCATTTTAGAAAGATCCCTGGATCCATTCATTACCCTTAGTGCATTAAATCTTCATAAAGACGAAAACAAACTGCTGCCTTTGTTACTTTTCAAGTTTTTACTTTGCTTTAGGCCACCCAGAGAGAGTCTTTCTTTTGCACTTTGTGTTTCCAACCACCCTCATGCTATTTGGGATATAAAGAAGTAGGAGGGGATACAGATGTATAAATGAGGCCATACTTTAATGAGTTTTACATTTTCTTAGACTGGGGAGCAGCAACAAAAGCAGCTCTAAAGGGTGGTATTTCCAGTTATCTTACATTTGGAACTTATTAAAGAAAAAATTACCAGCCACAAAAGAGCAACCATAAACTATAATTAGCTATAAAGCAATTAATATAAAATGCAAAACATCAGTACAACTTTCCAAATCAAACCCTTTCAACTGGATTTTCAATGGACTGGATTTTCTGACAGGACAAGGTTATAACATGTTACCATAAGCATTTCCTTTCCCCTCTGAAGCTGTACAACACCACAAAGCACATCTGAATCGTTCCCAATTTAATGACAGCATGGTCAGCGTGTTCCCAGAAATCCCCTAGATACATCCTGTGTGTTGCAGAACATTGACAAGATGTTTAAGGATGGGAACTGTTAACTCTCCCATAATGACATTGTTCTGAAATCATTTTAAAAGCGTTGTGTACTGTAATAAGATTACGTAATAATGACTCAACATAAGCAGGATGATTAGTAATAAGCGTGCATGTAACTGGCTCAGCTGATTAGGAAATCTGATGCATAAATAATGACAGAAAAGAAACCTAGACCATGAGTAACTACTTATCCGAGAACAATGCTGAATTATTGTGTTATCCTATGGATGCTGATATGGCACATTTAGATATAGAAAATTAGCAAGGTAAATTTAACCTAGGCCAATCTTTTAATATGGCTATAATATATCAGTCAGCTACTGTGCATGGCAGACAGTTTGCAAGTTACACAGTCAAGTCAGATTATTATGTCCACCAGGTAATATCCAGAGTAACCGCTGTGTGCAGCACGGACAGCAGCTGGACAGGCTATGAAGTGACTCAATAAGGTCCTGATAGCATGGGCATAACTAGATAACCCTGGGCCCCATTGAAAACTTTTGGATGTGGCCCTCCACTGTGCCAGTCGTTTCAACAACCACAAATATTTTCCGTTGCCCGTTAGTAATAGTCATGCAGTTAGTAGATAATACAAGGATCAAATAGCTCACTATACATATCATCATCATACTGCTACCAAACAAATCCCACTATACGAAGACCAACATTACCAAATATTACCAATAATACTACTACATAAGGACCGGAATATACCACCAGAACATGACCACAAATTACTACCACATACAAGGGGCTGCTGATAAGTCTTTAGCTTTGTGTTCTTTTTTGTTTCTATTGTAACCAATGTTACATCACATGAAAGCCTTATGTGACTAATAAATGTTTTAAAAATGTTGTGCTTGCAGTTTATGGCAACAGTGATCTAGGCACGCGGAATAACAAAATGGCAGAGTCTAAGGCGATATTCACAGCAAATGAGAGTAGAGGAGTGATAAAATTCTTGTTTCTGCAAGTAAAGTCCGCAAAGGATATTCATGGTGACATGTCGCAGACATTGGGGGATCAATGCCCTTCATATTTTACAGTTAAGAACTGAGCTGCCCAATTTAAAACGGACCACTTCAGTACCAATGATGAGGAACGTCCCGGACGACCGAGAGTGGTTGTTGTTCCGGAGATCGTCAATGCTGTGCACAACCTCATAATGGAGAATCGGTGAATTTGAGCAAAAGGAATAGCAGACATCATGAGGATTTCTTGGGAATGTGTTTGTGTCATT
Organism: Phyllomedusa bahiana; assembly: GCA_025379985.1. Classification (NCBI taxonomy): domain Eukaryota; kingdom Metazoa; phylum Chordata; class Amphibia; order Anura; family Hylidae; genus Phyllomedusa; species Phyllomedusa bahiana. The sequence continues at coordinate 7,705 of JAODAL010028743.1, read as the reverse complement.
ATCCATGAACATTTGAATATGAAGAAGCTATCTGCAAGGTGGGTCCCCAAATGTTTGACAATAGATCAGAAAAGCATGCGAGTGAAAACTTCTTGGTCCATTTGTCAGCGTTTCTGGACTGATAAGAACTTCCTGTATCGATTGGTCACTATGGATGAGACCTGGATTTATTTGTATGACCCTGAAACCAAGGAGCAGTCAAAAGAGTGGAAGACCAGTGGTTCTTCTCGTCCAAAGAGGTTCAGGGTGCCAAAATCAGCAACTAAGGCGATGGCGTCTGTGTTCTGGGTGTGCTGGACTACCTTCAAAATGGTTCCACCAACAATGCAAGGTATTACATTGAACTTTTGGACCAATTGAAGGCAGCTCTGAAGGCCAAAAGGCAAGCTGTCCAAAGGAATCTTGTTTCTGCAAGACAACGCCTCTGCTCACACTGTACAAGCGACCACAGCAAAACTGGTGGAGCTAGGCTTCCAGCTGGTTGACCACCCACCTTATTCACCAGATCTATCTCCCTCTGACTATCATCTGTTTCCAAACCTGAAGAAACACCTCAAAGGTACCAAACTTCACACCATTTCTGATGCCATGGCTGCTACGGATGACTGGTTTGAGACACAACCGAAATCCTTCTTTTTGCAAGGTTTACAGAACTTGGAATACCGATGTAAGAAGTATGTTGACATCAGTGGAGAGTATGTGGAATAAATGTAAAGTTTGATCTTCCTATCTTGTTTCCTTCTGTGTAAAGCCAAGACTTATCAGTGGTAGATACAAGTGTATACAGGCTCTGCAGACTGTATATTACCCCCATATATTAACCATATAGTGGTATTTACTAGTGATGAGCGATTGTGTTGACAATCGTTATCGGTTAGATAAACCGTACCCGGCAATTATCATGCCGATAGCCGATAGTCGTTAATCCCCGAGACCATAAAGTCTATGGAGGGAACAACACCTTCAATTCTGACACCCAAAGAAGGGAGGAGAAGCTGGAATTAACATCCACAACAGTAACCTGGATATGTGCTACCTCTTAGGCAAGACAATTAGGCTATAAAAGTTACAGAAAACAATTCACAGTCTAAAATAATTAATTATGTTTAATGGCTAACCGAAAACATGAGGACGGCGTAGACACAGCAGGTACACCGGTACCAGCAGCTACGGGGCCCTTTTCACACAAACAAGAGACCGCTATTGGAACTGGCACATGGGAATTGCCAGGAAACCGCTATCACTTTTTGCACCGGGGACCAACAACTTGTCATATATGTGGTGCAGGTGGCAGCAAGAATGTCCAAACGGGGAACGTGGAGGTTCAGCTGGCAGGGCCTCAATTAGAGCGGCTACGGCGAGAGACACGGCCACATGCAGCTGAATCAAATGGGGTGCCCACCCATTACTACTTCCTATTTTTAACATATTACCGGGCCCCTTTTTGATTCCTGCCCCTGACAGGAATACCGCCCTATTGCCACCCCGGCATCCATTTTAGAGTAGCCTGACCCCAAAACCACCAAAAAATACCCTTATGGACACTCAGAATACACATTCCCAATAAGAAATTGACTATTTTAAGAAAAATATTTTTCCAATCTTGCTCCTGCTGCTACTGCTACGGCTACTTGCCATTCTACTGCTGGCACGTTGCTGGCGTTGTACCACCATGACATTTGGATGTAAAGCTGATGCAACTGATGTCCCCAGTTGGTCACTGAGGCCTGTGTCAAATTCCTGCATTCTATTGTCAAGTGGGTTGTAGGAGATTGCTGACCTTTGATTTGGAACGTGGATCAAGGAGGGTGTACACCCAGTAACCGCTCTTCATTTTGATGGCCTTGAGGCGCAGCAAATTAGCTTTTTGTGAATAAGACCATTACTACTGGTTTCTTTTACAGCGGCATGACCAAAAGCCAGCAAAGATGCCCTTGATAGAACCTCAGAATAAAAAGTGCCTGAAGAAAGTAGTCTTTGAACCTCCATTTTAGTTGAACTGGATATTGACTATACCTGCCCCAAACCTGCATGTCCTACACCCCTCTTTGCTCGCTTACCACCTGTAGTTCGCTCCATGTTCAGTAAGATAAAAATTTTAAATGTGTAGAAGAGTTTTTCACAATCTCTTATTGAGAAACTGTAATGTAAAGACAGAAGATCACAGATATTCTTAAATCCCTCTAATTTCCACCGGCCAACTAGGATTAGAAACAGAATTGTTTCTATCGAATATCTGTGAAATGCGGTCTGGTGGAAGAACCGTAATACCAAATCAACAGTGTTCTTCCTTCAGTCCCTGAGATTTACAACTGCCCAGTAGGACTAGCAATTTTTACTTTTCAACAAACTATCGTACAAGTGCGCTATTAGGGCCAAACTGAGATGCACAGACTGCAATAGAACTATTTAAATGTTATATGGATTAATATGGCGGTCTTCGCACCACTGACAACAGGTGCAATTTGCTATAAAATATGTATAACACAATTTGCGTACAAGTGAGCTCTTTGCGGCAAACAGACGCACTAGGTACAATAGAACTATTTAAATGTTATATGTATTAATATGGTGATCATCGCACCACTGACAACAGGTGCAATTTGCTATAAAATATGTATAACACAATTTGCGTACAAGTGAGCTTTTTGCGCCAAACAGATGCACAGACTCCAATAAGAGTATTTAAATGTTATATGAATTTAATATGGTGGTCTTCGCACCACTGAAAACAGGCGCAATTTACTAGGAAATATGTATAACACCATTTGCGTACAAGTGAGCTCTTTGCGGCATACAGACGCACGGACTTCAGTAGAACTATTTAAAAGTTATAGGGATAAGTTATGCCAGTTTTGGGAACACTTACACGCAGTGGGTGCAATAAAACTGGAAAAAACAAAAGGGACAATTTCACCTCCTATCAGAGTTCTGCTGGCCAAAAGAGTGGTAAAAAACATTGCATTTTCAATTCAAGATCACAGAACACACTGGGCTACACAATATCACCCTTCCTTTTCAAAGCCTCTCCTCCTGTCTCCCCCCCACCCACCCGCGGCTGCACACACCACTAGATTTCTTTAAAACTTCTCTAACAAATAAAATTTGGAAATTCTTTAATTTTAATTTAATTCTAAGCAACAGTCGGGGGATAGTTTGTGTTTTAGAAGAGACGGGCCCTCTCTGAGCTTTTAGAACACAAATTGGGTTCAAAAGGGCTGAGTTTCCCCTGCTGTGAAGTGTTTTTGCCAGTGTCAGGGTGGGCGCGTTTGGGCTTGCACGGAGGAAAAGTTTTCAGCAGTTTATCACCGACCCCACCCTGTTAACAGTCCCCTGGGGATAATGTGATGACGGGCCATCCACTCCTGACGGGGGCGTGCCCGCCCCAACCCAAATGGGGGGGACCCGGGGCCGCCCAAATTCAGCAACGGGGTTACCTGGGATCGTTTTAAAATTCCCTGCAAGCTGATTGCGGCCCGGGCGAATTTTCCGGGGTTTGCCTTTCCCTGTCTATTGTTTGGGTTGTTGTTTAAACCTGTGTAAATGCCCCGGCTTGTTCTCCGGGCCCCCGGTTTGGTCTTCTGTTTTGTACCTCGCCCCCCTTTTGGGCTTTTGGGCCCCCCGGCTTGTTTAGTTTATCCCTTGGTTCTGTTTTGTGGCTTGGGCCATTCCCGCTTTGGTATTGACCCGGACGGGACAAACCTCCTCCTAAACGGCCCCCATTTTAAGCACCACCTAGGGCAGACGTAAAGTAGGCGGGGACAGTGGGGGGGTTCCAGCCCGGGGCTCACTGAAACCCCCTTTGACGTGACATTATTGCGGGGCCAGAATTTTTCTGCCACCCCACTATGAACCCATGACAGTTTCCCGGTAGAGCGATGCGGGGGTTTCCCCGGGTACCCCCAGGTTTCTGGCGCTGGGGGTTTAGAACAGCGGGAAATCTACCCAAGGCAAATGTCCCTGCACTCCCTTTTCCCCTTCCTTTGGGGGCCCCCTTTTCCAGTTCCCGACGGGTTCTCGGGCAACGGGGAAGGCCTTTTTGGCATTTAAAAGAGGGAAAAGCCTGTTTTTTTAAAGGCTCTCCCCACGTACCTCGGGCAATGAGGGGCAAGGGATTTGGGAATGGTTTTAGTCCCTATTCAGGGTTCCCCCCAGGAGTGGGCATTTTCGTTCCCGCCTGTTTTCCCCTGAACTGTCTTCTGTGGACAGGTTCTTTGCCCCCTTTGGGGGTACTTTTTTGATGACCCAAAAAGGGGAAGCTTTTGGCCGGGGCTCGCTGACCCCCTTGGGGCCCGGGGGTTAAATAGGGGGGTGGAGGATTTTTGCCTGTTTTTCCGTCGCTGGTGCGTTGTCGGGTTGGAACGCCAGCCTCGATCCCAAATTCAGTTTAGGGTTAGCGACCATGGAAGGTTTTGGGTTGGTGGTTTACCAAACCCCTGGTACTTTAAAGATGAGGCCAGGGCACTACCTTTCGTCTGGCCCAGAGTTTTAGGGAGGGGGCTGGGGGGAAAAGGTTTCCTCTCCCGGTGGTCCACATTTTGGTCCCCCCTCTCCCCCCCGTTGTTTCCCCGTTTTAAAAACCCAGAGGGGGCCCTTTGCAAGTGGGGCTTTTCCGCGATTTGTGCTTTTTGAGCGTAGGATATTTCGTCGCACCCGGGGGGTTGTATTTCCCTCTGGGGCGAAGATGGAAAACGAAAATTTCTCGAGTGTTTCCAAAAAAGGAAGACCAGGCCAGAAAAACTCCAGCGCCTAGGGGTCAGCCGGAAGATCACCCCAGGCAAGCAAGGGATTTCCTTTTTTAAAATTTAAAAAGTTGCTGCTACCAGTTAAGATTTTTAAACTTGTCGCTGTTGGTTTTGGGGGTGCGTTTTTGGGTTTGGATAGCTTCAAAATTTTTTTATGTGTCTTGCCCTTTAAACGTCTTAGGCCCACCTTGGGGGGACCCCTATCTGTTCCTAGGGTTGTGGCTTTTTTGACCCCCACTCCACTACCGGGGGCCAATCCAACATTGGGACCCCCCTGAGCTGGAGATGGGGGGTTGGATCCATACAAACTGAAAAGGGTATTCTTTTTTCATGGAGGGGTTGCCCCCCTGATGTGGTGTTGGGGCGCCCTGGCTTTCGAAACATAAAACCCAAATGTTTGACTGGAATTTCAGGGGAATTAGTCAAGTGGGGACAAAAGGTGTTTTGGACAGATGTCTCCCCCTCCCTTTCCATACTAAAAAGGGTGGAGCAGATTCCTGTTTTTTCTGGAAAATTTTCTGCAGTTTTTTTCTCAGAAACAGTCCGGGGATACTTCCCCCCATAAAATCTTACGATTGGGAAATTGGGCCAAATTTCCCGGGGGTGCGGGTTTTTAAAGGGAGGAAAAATAAACTGGGCTGGTCCATAGAGGGCCCAGCAATGAAACAATATATTGCCCGAGAGCTTACAGAAGGGGCCCTTTCCGACCTTCGGTGTCTCCCATGGGTTTCGGGGTTTTCCCTTTTTAGGGAAAAAAAGGGTGGGGGGCCTCCGGCCATGAAAGGTTACCCTGCCCCTTCGGTTTGTGTAGGCTCCCCTGGGGTTTCCAGAACCGGTTTTAAAGGTTTTTTCCCTAAAAATACTGGTTGTTTACCCGGATGAAATTTTTTTAAAATTTTTTAAAGAATTTGGGCTTCCAAAGTTTAAAAACGTACAAAAAAGGATTTCAAATCCTGAAGGAAATTGTTTGTTTGTCCCCCCAAACTTGAAAAATGTGTTTTTGGGGGGGCATGGATTTCCTTTTTTTGGGGACACCTGATCCCAACTCATTTCGTAAGGGCCCCGGTAAAATTCAAGCCATTTCGGTTTTGGGGCCGCCCTTTATCTTGAAGGGCCCCGCGTGCTTCCTTTGGGTTTGGAAAACTATTTTTAAAATTTTTTCGAATTTTCTGTCTTTGGGTTTGGGCCTTGATGACATGATAAAAAGTGGGGGGGGAAAATTCAGTAATTTGGGAACCTGAGGCCATAGATGCATTTTTAAATAACTTAACATTTTTTTGTAAACAGCTCCCCCGTTTTGAATTCCCAAACAGTTTATAGCAAAAACCCCTTTCCGTTGAGGGTTGGGTGCTTCCGAGTAGGGCAGGGGGGGGTTTTTTTTTTTGGGGGCCGAAAAATGCCCCCTTCGCCCTTGTGCCTTTTTTCATGTAAATTTTCCTCCCGGGAAAGGGAATTTATGTTAGGAACCGGGGGTTTTTTTGGCAAATTTAAATGGGCCCTTTGAGGAAAGGCGCCAAATTCCTCGGGGTCCCAAATATCCAAAAGGGGCACAGTCCCCTTTCTGATCATAAGAATCTTACCTTTTTAGAGAATGCTAAAAGGGTTAAAAAACCCGGGCAAGGGGTTTTGGGGATTATATTTTTTTCGCTTTAACTTTTTGTTACTTACAGCCTGGGTTTGAAAAAAAGTGAAGGCCCGAAAGCCTTAAACTAAAAAGCTTTTTGTGCCAGCCACCTCTCAGGGGGATCCCGGCACCCAATTGCCCAAGGGGAAAATGTTGTCTCACATTTCCCCCGATTTTTGCCACTGGGTTAAGTCCCCCCAGGATATGAACCCCTAAATGTCCCATTTTAAAGGGCTTTTTTCCCCCCTCAGTTTTGGGTACGAGTTTTAAAAAAAATTTCATGATTCTTGTTACTGGGCATCCTGGAGTGTCTGGCACAAAAAAGCTTTTTTCTTGAAATTACTGGTGGCCGCATTGCCGTGGAAATTTTAGGCCTATGGGGCATCTTGTGAAACTGCGCCGGGGAAAAAAGGGTTTCCCCAAAATCGTTCCCCCTGGGGGGAAATTTGCCCCCCACATGTACTTTTAACATCCGGGGGGACCCAAAATTCCATGGATTTTTTTGATGGGCCCCTTTCCCCTTCAGGGGGCAAAACGGGGTTTTTGGGGGGTTGGGGACCGGTTCAGTAAAATGTGCCATCTTGTTCCGGTTTAAAGGGGGTTTTTCCCTTGTCCAAAAAACTGGCTAAACTCTTTTTCAAACACATTGGGCAAACTGCAATGGTTTTTTTTGGAAAAAAATTTTTTCGGACAGAGGGGGTTTAGTTTTTTCTCAATTTTTTGGGGAAACCCCCCGCAAGGGTTGGGTATTTAACCCGTCCTTCTCCTCTGCCCCTTTCCCCCCAGAGACTAATGGGGAGGGCTGAAGGGTAAAATAAATGGTAACCAAAAAACTCTGTTTTTTAGGGATCTGATCAGCAGTAAGACTGGGGAAAAAAAACTTACGTTGGGGAATTTGCCATTAACAAACAGGGTTGTAGCTCATCTTTGGGACCCACACCTTTTTAAATTTTAAATTTTGGTTTTTACCCCAAGGCATGCATCATTTTTCCCGTGCAAAGCCCATAAAAGCGGGGGGGATGTTTTCATTAAAGATCTGTGCACCCCTCTGGGCCCCCAAATTCAAAGGGAAATTGGTTCCTACCCAGAACATCCCAAAGAAAAATTCTGTAGACGGATCTGTGGGGTTTTAGAGGGTTTTTTCGGGTTGGGGAATTTAAAATATCAATTTTTGGACTGGGGGGGTTTGGGGCCCACAAGGGGAGTTGATCTCCGGGGGGCCCAACCCTACTGGACATGAAAAAATTTCCGGGCCCCTCGGACAAAAATCGCGCCCCTTTAAACCCCATAATTTCCGTGTTCCCAAAAAAGAGCTTATTGGGGTAGTACATTAGCA
>JAODAL010028742.1:0-52828 GCA_025379985.1 Phyllomedusa bahiana | reverse complement strand
TTTTGCACAACTTGCTGATCTCCAACAAGGATCTTAGTGGCAAATTTCTCAACATGTGTTTGATCCCCGAATCACCCAATAAATATAGGTGATCAATCTAAATTGGGATTTAAAGAGTCCTCCTCCTCATGCTGTTCACATTTTGACATCCCTGAAACAACACCTTAGAATTTATCAACAGTACCTCACCATTGTGAGGCTTGAAGCAGGGTGCTCTCAGACAGAAGTGGCCACTTACCTTAGAGTGTCATCATTAGCGTGGTATGTATGCAAGACAACCTGACCACACCAGGCACACAAGCAGCATTGTCTTGCATGGGACTCTTGTCTCTCACCCAACAGCCCGGATGCTTTACTAAAGCATGTGGGCTGTCTGGTGACTTCACCATGCCCGCAATGCATTTTTTTAAAAGCAGTAAAACATAAAAGAATACAAATAGGGTATCGCTGTAACTGTATTGACCTGCTGAGTAAAGCGAGCATTCATTTAAAACCGCCAGTAAACCGCTGTAAAAATAAAAAGTGATCAAAAAGCGTCATATGTACTTCATAATGGTACCAATAAAAACATCAACTCATCCTGCCAAAAACAAGCTCATAATCAGCTCTGTATACAGAAAAATAAAAACGTTATGGCTGCCAGACTATGACGACATAAAAATGAAAATTTTTATAAACACATTTCTATTGTGTAAAAGTAATCAAATTTATATCATTGTAAATGTACCGAACCACATAGTAAAGTTTATCCTGTCATTTATGCCCTATGGCAAACACTTTAAAAATGAATTCAAAACATGGAAGGGAGAGGCATGGACCGCACACCATCACAGCAACAACGGCTGCCATACTGCACCGCCATCAAAAAAAAGGAAAGGTTGACACAGCTTACCTCTCCTGGGCTCCCTGCAAGCAGACTGAAAGAAAAAGGGCATTATACAGACTAGTGCTAATTAAAAACACATGGGCCAATCCATGTGTGAAAAGAAATAGACGTATGTATACAAACATGGAAGGGAGAGGCATGGACCGCACATCCCCACACTATACATTGATGCTCTCAGCAAAACTTTACAAAAATTTAACAGGAGTTCTTAGTATACTTTTTGATCAAAACGTATAAGCCCACTTGCCACTTCATGGTGACCTCTGTAAAGTGGGTCCCTACACTAAATGGGGGCAGCACTGCATGGCAGTCTGGCAGCAGTGGGGCTATTGGACCACTGGGTTGTGCCCCTCACCGGCGTGGTTGTTGCTGCGGCAACCGCTGCCATGCAGTGCTACATCCATTCGTGTAGGGACCCACTTAAGAGGTCGCCGTGAAGTGGCAAGTGGGCCTATACCATTTGATCAAAAAGTATACTAAGAACCTCATGTTGATTTTTATAATGTTTGCTGAGAGGCATTAGACCAACATATCTTTTGAGGATGTGTGGTCCGAAAATGTCTCTCTTCCCATTATTGTAAAAATGAAGCACAAAAAACCATGGCAGAACTGCGTTTTCCCCCCCCCCCCATTTTCATGGCCCAATGCTAAAAAAAACTATGAAACACCTGTGCACCCAAGAGGCAAAATACATCCCTAGATGAGATCCATGAGGGGTTTTGAGTCCAAAATGCATTGACTGATGGAAGATGTCACCTGTTCTACTACTTTGGGGGCTTGGCAAATGCGAAATGGCCCCACCAAAATCTGCATTCCAAAATCTAAATAGTGCTCCATCCCTTGTATGCCCTGCCATGCACCGAAACACAGGGGCGTCGCCAGGCTGTGTTATCCGGGGCACAAGCCCTGAATAAAACTCCCTGTGCCCCGAACCTCGCCGGGCTCAAGGCCGCTGCTGTGGGCCTGGAATGCTGACCGCCTCCTCAACTGTATGTGTGTCTACTGGACACACATACAGCTGAGGGATTCCGCCGACCAGAGAGCGAGCGCTCTCTGCTCCGCGGAGTATCATCGTCCCCGGCGCCACCACTGATCGCTAAGGTATCGGCTTAGGACCTTGGCGATTGATGATTGCAGCGGGGCCGAGACTAACTGTATGTGCGTCCTCTGAACGCACATACAGTTACAGGCTTCTTCGGAGCAGAGAGCGAAGGCTCCCCGCTCCGCAGAGTACTCTGATGAGCCGCAGGAAGGATGCGGCTCACCGGACTACACAGTACAGGTAGCGTGAGTGTCAGCACGCTGCCTGCGCGACCTGATGACGTCACGCCACCTGTGAAGAAGACCGGGAGCTGCGACAGCATCGGGGAGCGAGGTAAGTTGAGTGCTGTTAGTTTCTTATTTTAAATTAGCCTTATCCCATGCTGGGGGCCATATAAAAATGGGTCTATGTGTTGCTGGGGGCCATATAAAATGGGTCTTTGTGCTGGGGGGGCATATACACGGGGTCTATGTGTGTTGGGGGACATATAAACTGGGTCTATTGTGTGCTGGAGGCCATATAAACTCGGTCTCTTTGTGCTGGGGGACCTACAAACTGGGTCTCTGTGTGCTGGGGGATCTACAAACTGGGTCTATGTGTGCTGGGGGACCTACAAACTGGGTCTATGTGTGCTGGGGGACCTACAAACTGGGTCTATGTGTGCAGGGGGACCTACAAACTGGGTCTAGGTGGTGATCATGGTGATCTGAGCCGGATGGAGAAGAGAAGGGAAAGTGAATAACTCCGATCAGAAAAGACGTCTCCGGGGAGTCACTAAATGGAACTGCGGTGTAATCACTTATATTTCTGCAGAACCTACATTCTGTACAACTATTATCTACCACTATATGGTAACTGTATGGCGGTAATATACGTCTTCAGAGCTTGTGTACAGCTGATAGTCACATGCAGTGCTCACGTTTGGTCAGGGTCTGGCAGGATTACATGTACCTTAAGTAGTAATAGTTTTGGGTCTTGGTTTTGAAGGAGTTTTTTTAGTAATAATGATTCGTCTGGTATATTTGTTCCATGTATCGGTATATTATTTGGTGACTTATTTGTAAGGTATTACAATGTCATACATAGGTGAGCGATTTTGAAAAGCAAATTTGTTAGTGTTGACTTAGATTGTACAGTGACTGCTGAGGTAATGGGCAGGCTCTATGGGGAATATGAAGCAAAATAGTGACATGAACATAAGTTTTTTCTCTAAAAAAATACATGCCTGCGGCTCACAATGTGGCGTGAAAAATGCCGTGTGAACCCAGCCCTACTGACCAAGACATAACACAAAGGGCCCAGGCCCCGGATGTTTTAGGACCCTAGCAACGCCCCTCCCGAAACAGCAGTTTACACCCACATGATGTATATTGACAAACTTGGAAGAAATTGCATAACAAAATTTGGGATGCTTTTTTTCCAGGGTTTCATGCAAAAATGTAATATTTTCAGCTAAAATTGCAGATTGTTAGAAAAAAAACTTTTTTTTTCATTTTCAGAGCCTAACGCTAAAAAAAAATTGTGAAACACCTGTGGGGACGATATACTCACTACACCCCTGATTATATTCCTTGAAGGATGTAATTTCAGATATAGTTTTTTTTTTTTTTTTTTTAGGGGTGTTTATTACGTTTTAACACTTTAGGGTGTCCGCAAAACTGGAATGGCGCCTAAATAAAATCATATTGAAAATGAGACCCCAAGGTCCGGTAGGGGCTCCTCCTATTCTGGGGCTTATGGTTGAGCCAAATAGCACACTAGGGCCACATATGGGATATTGATGTTGAGTTTCATTTACCTGGTCATGTCTACCGTGTTCCAGTGAAAAATGGATAAAAATTGAAAATCTGCAAAAAAATTTTTTACATTTCTACTCCACTTTGCATAAATTTTTGTGAAATACCTAAAGGGGTAACAAACTACTAAAAAAAGCATTTAGGAAGTTTAAGGGGTCTAGTTTCTTAGATGGGGTCAATTATGGGGGTATCTAACATACAGGCCCCTTTAAGCTACATTAGAAATTGAATGGTCCTTAAAAAATCTATTTTGACAATTTTCTTGAAAATATGAAAAAATACTACTAAATTGCTAGGCCCCCTAATGTGGAAAAAAACCTAAAAAATGATGCCAACCTCCCGTAGACATATGGTAGATGTTAGTTATAAGCTATTTTGAGTGGAATAACTGAAATTTTTTGAACTTTGAAAATTACTAACTTTTCCAAATGTTCATGATATTTTTCACAAATAAACAAGGATGGTTTGGACCAAAATTTCTTAGTAACTTAAAGCACAATGTGTCACAAGAAAGCAGTCTCTGAATCACTTGGATAGGTAAAAGTGTCAAAAAGTTATTCTCGCATAAAGTGACACATGACAGATATTAAAAACGGGATTCTCTCAGGAAGGCCAAAACTTGCTCCAGCAGCATTCATCATCCAGTTTCGCGGGGCCTTGTTTAGAATGAAGCAGTCATCAGTGTGTGATGTAGCCAAGGGACAACCACTTCTTTGCCTTTCTGTGGCTCTTCCAGTCACTTTGCATCTCTGTTGCAACCTGCTGATGACAGTCTGTGACACTCTAGGTCAGTGGCCACATCATTTTGAGAGCATCCTGATTGAAGCCTCGCAATGGCGAGGTACTGTTGATCAATTGTAAGCTTTTTTTATTGGTCTCATGATGTCAAAATGTGAACAGCATGATGAGGAAGATTGTTTAAATCCCAATTCAAATTGATCACCCTAAATGTATTGGGTGATTTAGGGATCAAACACCTATTGGGAATTTTACCATTAAGCTCCTTGTTAGAGATCAGCAAGTTGTGCAAAAAATATTGAAACACTGAACTGTTGGACATTTTCAATACATTTTGGACCACATGTATGAAAACTGTCTAGGTCTAAAACTCACTTTTTTGTCCATAGCAACCAATCAGAGCCCCTCTCATTCTCCCAGAGCACTATATGAAATGAGAGGGGTGCTCTGATTGGTTGCTATGGGCAGCAAAGCGAGTTTTAGACCTAGACAGTTTTCATACATGTGGCCCTTTATGTTTATCCTGCAATTCAAACCAAAAGCCAAATATACCTAACTTTTTGTGAGGTGTGTGTGTGTGTATATGTGTACACTGCTCAAAAAAAATAAAGGGAACACTTAAACACAATGTAACTCCAAGTCAGTCACACTTCTGTGAAATCAACCTGTCCAGTTATGAATCAACACTGTAAATCAATTTCTCCTGCTGCTGTTCAAATGGAACAGACAACAGATAGATAGATAAATAGATAGATAAATAGATAGATAGATAGATAGATAGATAGAAATGATAGGCAATTAGCAAGACACCCTCTCTAAAGGAGTGGTTCTGCAGGTGGTGACCACAGACAATTGTTTTCTCATCCTTTTTGGCTGTTGTTTTGGTCACTTGTGTATTTTGTCATTGCTCTTACCCAAAGAAGTTGCTCAGGTAGTGCAGCTTATCCAGGATGGCACATCAATGCGAGCTGTGGCAAGAAGGTTAGCTATGTTTCTCAGCACAGTGCCCAGAGCATGGAGCAAATACCAGGAGACAGGCCAGTACACCAGGGGGCTTTAGGAGGACAACAAGCCAGCAGCAGTACTGCTACCTCCTCCTTTGCAAGGATGAACAGGAGGAGCAGTGCCAGAACCCTGTTTAGCAGGCCACTAATATCCATGTGCCTGCTCAAACTGTCAGAAACAGACTCCATGAGGATGGTATGAGGGCCCGACATCCACAAGTTGGTGTTGTGGTTACAGCCTAACAACATGCAGGGTGGTTGGCATTTGCCAGAGAACACTAAGATTGGCAGATTCAGTATTGGAGTCTTGTGCTCTTCATGGATGAGCAGGTTCACACTGAGCACGTGACCGATGTTACAAAATCTGGAGACGTCATGGGGAATGTTCTACTGCCTGCAACATCCTCACTATGACCGGTTTGGCCGGGGGTCGGAAAGCGTGTGGGGTAGCATTTCTTTGGCGGGCCGCACAGCCCTCTATGTAGTAGGCAGAGGTACCATGACTGCCATTAGGTACTGAGATGAGATCCTCAGTCCCAGTGTGAGATTATGTGCAGGTGCAGTGGGCCCAGGGTTCCTTCTGATGCATGACAGTGCTAGGCTTCATGTGACTGAAGTGCCTGCATGATAAAGGCATTGATGCTATTGACTGACCTGCCCATTTCCCAGACTTGAATCCAATCAAGCACATCTGGGAAATAATGTCTTGGTCCATCCACCAACACCACATTGCACCACAGATTGTCCAGGAGTTGACTGATGCTTTAATCCAGGTCTGGAAGGAGATCCCTCAGAACATTCGCCGCCCGATCATGATCATGCCCAGGCGTTGTAGTGAGGTCATATTAGCCACATGGAAGCCACACACACCACTGAGCCTCATTTGCTTGTCTTGAGGCATTTTCACTAATGTTGGATCAGCCTGAAATTTTATTTTCCACTTTGATTATGAGGATCATTTCAAATCCAGACCTCCATGGGATATTAATTGTGATTTTTATGGTGTATATGTATTTATGTATGTATGTGTGTATATATTTATTAGTATATATATTTTTTTCTTCAAAAATAGCTGTGTTGACTGTGGCTTTATTTTTTTTATAGACCTAGTCAAATTAATAACTTGTCTGCCTAAAGCCAACACTATAGTGATCTTTCAAGCTAGCTGAACACTGTCCCTATAGTGAATTTACTTGTCCGAAGATAGATCCATAGATACTATTCACCATTTAAGAGTGAATTACTGGTGGTCTCAAAACACTGAGAGCCCACAGATCACAATAATGTGAGCACTGTGACCCTTGTTTGAATACAGCAGTGGGGCTTGTCTGGTAAAAGTGGAACCTCTGCAGGAAGCAAAACCATTTAATGTTTGAGATTGATGGAGCCCCTACTTGGCTATCTTCATCAGTCTGTTATGCGCTCAATAGAGCAGCTGCACATATGTTTAACTGCAGCTCTATGCACATGGGGAACATGGGAGCTCCATTCTAATGATTTAGAACCTTTAGCAGTCGTACACTTATCACCTATCTTGGGACAACCCCTTTAATAAGAAAGTTGTATAAGAAATATATAGATTGTCAAGACTATTTGCTTCATGTTTTGCAGGAAAGACAGAAAAATGGCACTTATCCAGCTTGGGTCAGTTGAGGAAGCTATAACAGCTCTAATAGATCTTCACAACCATGATTTAGGGGACAACCACCATCTGAGAGTTTCCTTTTCGAAGTCAATGATCTAAGTTGCTTCTGCTCTGTTTTTCTCCTTCTTAATCATTTCCTTGTAAAAACTGGACCACAGTTTTGGCAAAATTCCGCAGACAGAGACTGAATATTAGAAGACCAATTCTGCCTCGTTTGTAATTTTGATTCTCCAGGAGAAGGAACACATCATATGCCTTCTTATAAACGGACAGAAAATGCAGAATTGTTATAAAGCTTTGTGCTTTGATAGTAGTGAAACTTACAAATTCTGCATTTTTATAGCAAAATTTAAAAATATTATAAGTTGTTGTATAATTGCATATTCCTGGTGTTTATTTCCATTTTGTTCAAAATTGATGTTACACAACATTTTTCTGACAATCATCCAGGTTTTGAAAAAGTTCTACTGAGAAAAATCTCAAATCTTTATTTTCCTCTTATTTATGTGGAGTTTTTTTTTTTTGTTTTTTTTAAAGTGCTTTTCTTATATTTATAGCTGGTGAATGTTAAAATTGAAGCTGACTTTCTTTCCTATTTGTGGGCTTAACTATGGCAAATATTTTTTTATATGCTGGTAATATGGTTATATTTGCCACAACAAATTTAGGACAAGTTTATTTTATTAGATATTTGCCCACAAAAAGATGTCATTGTTTATATCTAATTCCTGGTTAACCTTGTGTGATATACAACATTTATGTTGTTTATGATGGCTTTGCAATTTTATGGAAATAATTAAAAATGTGATCGTTACTTGAAAAGTGCACATATTCATAAACAGTGGATTGTGCAACGAACGACTATTTCCCTTTTGAGATGTGTTGTGTGATGAGCTTATATTGGAACAAAATGAAAATTCACCATTAATTAGAGCATGAACTACTACTTTTCTGAAAGAAAAAAGTTTACAGTCTTAATTATTCAGGTGTATCATTTGGTTTTGCAGATTTTTAAGAAATTATTTTTGGTAATATGTTCAAGAAGACTTAAAGCTCAAGGGTTTTTTGTACCACTATAATAACTAAAATCCTTACATGAGAATTACTGTGTACTTAATTTACTTATTATGTGCCTTATTATGTGCTTACAATGAAAAATAGGGTAGATTATTTTTTGTATCCTTTGAAAATTGTATTGTGGGTTTGGTGAAAAGATTTTTTTTCCTTTTTTTCAAAGATATTTCTAGTTTTTGGTGTTTATTGTGTTTTATTTCATGTTTTTCCGAAAGCATTAAACAGTTTCAATTGCATTTAGCCTTAGAAAATAGGTAGTAAGAGTACAAATAGATGATAAAAACCTTGAAAATCTGCATACATTTACCATGAGGTGGACTGCATATTTGTCAGAAATACTTGTTTATGTACCAGCTTTTTTCAGTGTGATAGATATGAGGTTTACCCAGGTGATGGAGTACTTGGAGTTGCTACAGCTGTCCCTTGAGCCATGGGTTGGCTAGACCTATCCTAATCCAAAGATGTTTTCAGAGACGAAACATTTCACTGATTATTAGTTAATGGCCAGCTCTCTACAACTATCTGCTTTGTAAGCTCTGTATTCTTTGAGTCTTTTAAACGTTTTACATGACAGATCTGTAGGAAAACCATATGTGGTTTTTACAAACCTTTCTACATCAGTTTTAATTCTACAGTATGGAAGCCAATGTAATGACTTGGCAGAAGATTGTGCATGTATGCAAAAAATAATGCAATATGATGCATTGCTGTGGAATCACAAGAAATTAAGAAACCTCTGCATGGCTCTTTTTATAAGGGTTGTTTTTTTGTTTAGATTGAGAGAAAGCAAGTTCAGAAATACACATTTGAAAGTATTTGCAAGTCTCAAACTTTTTCTTACTAATATATACTGTAGATACTATAAAATATGTTTATCATGTTTATAATGTGTTAATCTAGAAATCATGGTTGCCATTATTAGCCCTTATCAAAACTGCCTAAATAAAACCTGGCCTAATTATCCATAGCAACTAATTAATGAAATTTCTAAACTATTCAAAAAAAAAAAAATGGACAAGGACAGTTTTACTGTAAGGCTTTATATGGACAAAAAAACTTTATGCAGAAGACTATGGCTCCACATGGAGTTCTCTGTGGCTGTGTACTGCATGTATCGCTTTACCATGTTTAATTGGGTGCCATCTTCATGGAGATATTCTCACCTAGAAACAATGCTCCATGCATACAGCATGCCACATTTATCATACAGAATCCAAAAAACACCAAATAAAAAAAAATGGAGATTTATGAAATTAAACACATATAGAAGTATACTAAGGCCCATGCACCTCACCTCTATATGTCTCTGTTATAAAGCTGTATTATGACTGTGTGAGTGAAGCTTTGGTGATTTGCGGTGATTTATTTTTCTATTTTTTTTTTCTAATCCATGCTGGTCTAGTCACCAAAAGTCGTCTTTTGGGATAATGAATTCATAGTCTGCAAACTGTTGCTACACTCAGTATCTCAGGATATATGTCGGCATTTCTTTGCTTGATTATGCGTTTTTAAATGCAAAAAATAAAATCAAACATCCTCAAGAATCTTTAACCGGCACTGAATGTCAGCTGCTGCTTTACAAGAAATTGCAGTGGTAAGATATTTAATATAGATAATATGTGAGGTCTTAGCTGGTCTAAGTACATTGTGTGGTGTTCAATGGATTCTTAAACCCCCTTCCCCATGTTTTAAATATATCTATGTATTCATATATGTGATCAGAATCCAAAGTCATTATTGACATGATTATTTAAATAGTGTTTGTGGAGAAACAAATGTCCGTCAGAAAGTGCTTCAAGGATTCACTTAAGCAATTAGAGGTGTTTCATTAAGTACTATACATGTCATTTTATAGTACCTCTGAAGTCCGTTTTTAACATGAATGTGTTTATACAGAGATGTTTAACCTATCGAGGAGTACTGTTTTTACCTATGCTGGTAACTATTCCTAACAACACGTGTTAATCAAAATCCTGTCTCAGGTAGTTTTCAAGAGCAAAAATAAGTGGTTCCAAAGTGACATCTCAAAATTACCCAAAACACAGATTTGTTAGCACTTTAATATTTTTTTGAACATTGTAACAATTCACCAATTTATAGTCTTCTGCCAACTACAGTTATTATTTGAACTGTTCATATTATGCGTAATGTAGCTGAGCACTTCTACCTTAAATTATACCTATAACAATGATGCAATAAAACATCATACTTCAACTGCTGGAATACCCTTTACCCTTTCACACCCATAGGCAATAAGGATTTTATTTTGTACAGCAGAACAACTTTTTAGTACCACTATGTAAATGTAGGCTGTGTGGTTTTTAAACATTGATTGTTGATATATGATCTCCAAATAAGATCATGCATTTTCTATATGTAGAAAATGGTTTAATGGAAAAGATCATGTGTTAATAAATGACTATGGAACAATTGTTGGTAGAGGCTTGGTGAATGATCATTTCTATTCTTCTAACCTGACATACCAACGCATACTGGCGACTTGTCTGAATTGTATACAAGCATACTTGTATACTAGTGTGCAAACTCTTAATTACTGTAGCTACATTATTTTATATATACAGTATATATATAATGCATGTTTTTCTCACTTTTTATCCGACATGAAATCACAATAAACCTTAACCATTTTAGATCAATTAGGATTACTACAATTATTTATATTTGCCAAATGCCGGAATATTGAGAGAGAGACTTTTTTTAAGGCATTTTTATTACCTTCTGCAAATTCAAAAGTTTACATACACTAGGATTTAAATGGCTTTAAACAGTTTGGGACAGCCCATGTGATGAATTAATGTCTTTGGAAGCATGTGATAGGTGTATTGGCAACATCTGAGTTATGTAGAGACACACTTTTGGATGTATTTTTTTATTTATTTATGCACTCCAGAAACACACTGCTTCTGTTTGTAACATCATAGGAAAATGTAAAGAAATCAGCCAAGATATCAGGAAGAGAATTGTGGACTTGCACAAGTCTGGATCATCCTTGGGTGCAATTTCCAGATACTTGAAGGTGCCTCATTCATCTGTAAAAAAAATTATATGCAAGTACAAACAAAATGTCCAGCAATCATATTTCTCAGGAAGAAGACAGGTTCTGTGTCTCAGAGATGAACATGCTTTGATCTGAAATGTGCATATCAACCCAAGAACAAGAGCAAAAGACCTTGTGAAGATAATGTCGGAAGCTGGTAAGATGGTGTCATTAGCCACAGTGAAACAAGTACTGTATCAACTTGGGCTGAAAGGCCATCCTGCCAGGAATAGTTGGTAGGAATTTTGGCCCATTCCTCCTGACAGAACTGGTGTAACTGAGCCATGTTTGTAGGTCGCCTTGCTCGCACCTGCCTTTTTAGCTTTGTCCATAAATTTTCAATAGGATTGAGATCAGTGCTTTGTCATGGCCACTCCAGAACATTTACTTGATTATCCTAAAGCTACTATGTAACTAGTTTGGCAGTATACTTTGGGTCATTGTCCATTTGGAAGACCCATTTCCGTCCAAGCTTTAACTTCCTGGCTGATGTCTTGAGATGTTGCTTCAATATTGCCACATAATCTTATTTCCTCATGATGCCATCTATTTTTTGAAATGCACCAGTCCCTCACAACATGATGCTACCACCCCCATGTTTTACAGTTGGGATGGTGTTCTTTGGCTTACAAACTTCTCCTTTTTTCTTCAAATGTAACGATGGACATTATGAGCCAAACAGTTAAATTTTAGTTTTGTCAGACCACAGGACATGTCTCAAAAAATGTAGGTCTTTGTTCTTGTGTGCATTTACAAACATTAATCTGGCTTTTATATGTTTCTTTTGGAGTAATGGCTTCTTCCTGGCAGAGTGGCCTTTCAGCTCATGTTGATACAGTACTTGTGTCACTGTGGATAATGACACAATTTTACCAGCTTCCACCAGCATCTTCACAAGGTCTTTTGCTTTTGTTCTTGGGTTGATACGCACATGTATGACCAAAGCACGTTCATAGTTTCATACTTTGTAAGGCCGAAAAAAGTCGAGACGTCCATCCAGTCCAGCCTGTTGTGCTAAGGTGTTGATCCAGAGGAAGGCAAAAAAAAATGCCTTCAAATGTTCATTTCTGAGACACAGAACCCATCTCCTTCCTGAGTGGTATGGTGGCTGGACATTCCCATCTTGTTTGTACTTACTTGCATATAATTGTTTGTACAGATGAATGAGGCACCTTCTGGTATCTGATAATTGCACTCAAGGATGACTTGTGCAAGTCCACAATTCTCTTCCTGATATCTTGGCTGATTTCTTTACACTTTCCCATGATGTTACAAACTGAAGCAGTGTATTTCTGGTGTACATTTAAAATGCATCCCCAGGGGATGTTGCCAATAAACCCAAAAATAAAGTCAGAAGCTTCAAAAAAACAGGACATCATCATGTGGGCTGTCACAAATTGTTTAAAGGCATAGTAATCTTAGTGTATATAAACTTTTGACTCTGCAGGAAGTAATAAAATGCCTTAAAAATTCTCTCTATCTCATTATTCTGGCATTTGGCATATATATAGTATGTATGTATATATATATATATATATATATATATATATATTTTATATATATATATATATATATAATTATGGTAATCCTATTTGACCTAAAACGGGCAAGGTTTATTCTGATTTCTGATACCATGTCAGATGGTGAGAACAACATGTACATGTGTCTTTTTTCTAATGTATGTAACTTCTGGGTTCAACTGTGTGTGGTTTATGTATGTGTGTGTGTGGTTTGTGTGTGTGGTGTGGTGTTGTGGGTTTGTGTGTGTGTGTGTATGTATATATATATATATATATATATATATATATATATATATATATATATTTTCACACTGATTGCCTTCACCTACATATTATTCCTCTGCTTCTGCCAGGCTTAGCCCTGGCTTAAGAACTTAAAGAAGTTGTCTCTCTACGGAGTTTCATAGGATGCATGAATGAAATACTCTGTCACTTCCTGGTTCAGACTGTCTGTAATTTGCATCCAGCTCCGTAATGTATTCAACTCTGTGTTTTCAGTTGCTAATTAGTTCAGATTAGCTCAGAAGCTTCTCTGAAATTACTAGCAGGAGTTTTTGTCTGATCCCTCAAACAAAAACCCTAAGTAGTGCTGTTTACTTTAGATAAATCAAGCTTTTTACTGCTGCCCAGCACAGAGGCTGCTACGACCCGTTTGATGACGTCACTCACTGCTATCACATAGAACAAACAGCGGGGGGGAGAGATGTTTACAGGTCGGTTACTGAGGGAACTTAAATTGCCAGGGAGGTGATTAATTCACTTGTATCTCCTTGACAAAAACAGATGAACAAAGCAATATATTTGGAAAATGTCTTTATTTTGTGCTCCCTACAATTTGAAAGCTATTCTTTGTAGCGAGACAACCCCTTTAAAGTCTTTTATGAACCCAACAGATATGGTGTGGTGGTGAAGAGTGCAGCTGTAACTTACATTTTTATTGTCAAATCTATTTTGTCATGTAATTACTTTTAGAAAGGTAGTCAAGAAAAATGGAACATGTGGGCTCATTACAGTCTACCAGTCTTAGTACACCCATCTACCAAAAATGTTAATGCATGATTTAATCTGCAACATGGCCTGCTTATAATGTATTGCATGACATTAGGTGGAGTAAAATAAACGTCTGTGAGCTAATGTTGTATATGCAAGCATGCTTTAATTATGTTATGCTTTGATTTTGAGTTCAGTAGTATGAAGGGTTGCTGTTGGGATAAAACTGTAAATCCCTAAAGTTATTGGGATTAAATAATTTGTGACATTGTGTGTGTGTATATATAAATCTATAAAAATATGTATTTGATTTGGTGTTTTTTTTTTCTAGTGTGCAACAGCATGTTTATTTTTTCTTCTGAGTCAAAGGGGTCATATGTATCTTATGTCGTGCAGTAAATTTGTTTTAAAGAGTTTTCATTCTTTTCTTTTGACCTACATAGTCATGGCAGGTTTAGTAAACTGAGATGAAAAGTATATTCCTGCACTTAAATTGTTTTCCAGAATTCGTTATGAATAGTATATTCAGCATTTGATGTAGTCCTGTATTGTACATTCTGTTAAAGTCCACAAAGAAGTGTTTGCTCTAACTTTCATGGCATGTTCTTTATTCACTGTCTTTGTAAGCATGGCCTTTAATAGGTCCATCATAAGCCTTAATAATAACACACACTCCAAGTTTGTTGTGTTCATTTTTGTTTCATATTAAACTCCTATTTCTTAGTGTTTTATTCCCTAGTGCCATTTCTGATGGCACACCAGGAGCACCCTGTAACAGATGAGAAATCCTGATCTGAATATTACCCTGGTCTTGGTGACATGGTAAACATAAGTCAGTTGTTTGGGTTAGAAAACCCATTTTCAAAGTGCTTATTATGTATTAGTTTAATAAGAGGTTGGGTTTATTTAGGACCTTGCTGCATTAGAGTAAAGAGTGGTTACAAAATCCTGAAGGGCTGACATAACATAAAAGCCCATATATTTGAACAAGTACTGCCAAATAAAGCTGAAGATCCTGTTCAAATATATAATTAAGTGCAAGTTTGTGCTATATACTCTAGTGCCATTCATATTCCCTGTTTTATAAAAAAAAAAAAAGCAAAACATGGGCTGCTTTTTTGTCCGTATGGCTGAAATTGATAAGCATGGTTTTCAACTGGATTAAGGGATACACAGGTTTTTTTTTTTTTTTAGGAAAGCGTCGGCTTTACTTGCAAAAAAAACTTGCAGCTGTTAATGTTATTGACTGCATGTTTTTTTCCACGAAAAAAAAAAAACGCAGTGTCCCTGCAAAATCAAGTGGCAGTTAAAGGGAATCTGTCGCCAATTTTTTTTACTTATTAAATCAAGACCCTGATCCATATTCTTTTCCTCTCAGTCATTTTTATTTCCTGATTGTAGATTTCTCTATTCAGCCATCTATACATGATTGTGGGGAAGACATTCTTGCTTCCACTGCTTTAACAGCAGTCAGAAAGATACTTTACAGCAGCTTCATGCACATAGGAGACCTAAGACAGATTGTGTCCCATAGACTTGTATAGTAGAGTTTTCACTGTGACGGGAGGGGAGAGGTGGAGCTGTGACATCTCCTCTTGTGACTGGTGGATGCTGTGTTATCTGTACACAATGGTGTCTCCTTTCAGTTTTACCCTGCTTTTACTGAATGAGCACACTGCTGAAAAGCTCTCTAAACAGAGCAGGAAATGTCAGATGATTATTACGCTTAGTGACCAAAGTGAAAACTGCAGGACTTAAGAATTATTAAAAAAAATACTGAAAGTGATATGGAAAATTAAAAACAAATAACCAAAAATTCCTAAAAAGTGTTTAACATAAGTGTTAAACATAAACATAAAAATGTGTTTAGCATAAAAATGTGAGTTAAACAAGTAATTTTTTTGATCACACATTCCCTTTAACAATCTTGTTTAAAAAAATTGCTGCTTTTGGCGCATGTGGCTGAACGTTCTGTCTGTGTTTTTGCAATCTCTTTACTGCATGCAAAGACCCAAGCTTTTTACACATCTGTTATGACAACAAAATAATAAACCTTTAGCATTCAAACCCCCTAAATATAGTAACTAACAGATGTGGACTACATAGATTTTTCTGTCTTTTACACTATGGAAGAGGAAATGATGCAGGGGCAATTTTTTTTCACTAGGGGATTAAGAGATAGAAATTGAGAAATCTATGTAATTCTCAATTCAAATGAGGCATGTTTCGGGCTGTTATGAATTGTATGTATATGTGCAACCAATGCTGCTAATACACAATGTGTGGATTATAATCAACTAGACTTGTATTTTGATCTGTTGGTAGCAGTGAGGCAATAAAGTAATGTAACTCATGTCTATATCCTCAGTACCCATGATATATTTGAATGTATAGTGCCCAACACTGGATATTTAGTTCTTAGCAGAAAACCTGCCATCAATATTCTTCTAAAGAGCACACAACATCAGAGATTGCCATTGCTTTCAAACTAAGCTAACCTCCTCTTAATACTTTTTACATGGTTCACAAATGCCTGTATTTCTGATAAATAAACATTTACACACTCAAACACATGAGTAAATAAGAGATAATGAAAACTTGTGTTTATAGAGCTCTTAATTGCTTATTGAGATAAAAGCTGAATATACAAATGATTGCCGTTTACTTTCCTCCAGGTATGTTATATCTGTCTGAATGGCAGGTATGCAGCTCTGTACAGGACTATATGGCACTGATGCTTCAATACGTTCCATTCAGTTTGTTCTTTTTTTTTTTTTATTTCCCCTCAAACAAGAATATACTGATTAGTAATCTTATTTAAACATTCTGAGAGCATTCACATCTGCTTGGGTTCTTGGTAAGGTAAAAATGTTATGTTCTCGGGGCTTAGTGCAAGATTGTTAACATTTTAAAGGACCAAAGTTTATGTGCCTTCAATTATTCACATTTCATTATTTGTGCTTGCATAGATCTCCAATACCTTTTCACATTAGTGTCTCACCAGGGGAAATTTAAAATATTTACGTTTATCTATACAATTAAATAAAATGGCGTCCAAAATACGACAGCATTTTAATATCGCCGGACCATGGTTTTTGGTGCAGATCTGCACTAATAACCGTGGTCAGTCTTTGGATTTACTGGCAGCCCCATACATTGAATGTATGGGAATCTGACTGGAATCCTGTGGAAGATCCAACAGGTGTGAACATCAGCCGGATTATAAATCCGACCGGAAAAAATCCATGCTGTGTAGACTAAACCACTGAATACAGTCAGATTTTCTAAATACTGAATCTGCCAAAAATCTGACAAGAATTCAATGCTGTGTAGACCTAGCCTTGGTGCATTGTGGTATTGTTAAACACATGTTGTTTTTATTCTCTCTCTCCTTCTCGCTCTCTCTCCTTCCCCCTCTCTTCCTTCCCCTCTCTCTCGCTCTCTTCCTTCCCCTCTCTCTCGCTCTCTTCCTTCCCCTCTCTCTCGCTCTCTTCCTTCCCCTCTCTCTCGCTCTCTTCCTTCCCCTCTCTCTCGCTCTCTTCCTTCCCCGCTCTCTCCCCTCCGCTCTCTCGCCTTCCCCGCTCTCTCTCTCTCCTTCCCCGCTCTCTCTCTCTCCTTCCCCGCTCTCTCTCTCTCCTTTCCCGCTCTCTCTCTCTCCTTTCCCGCTCTCTCTCTCTCCTTTCCCCCTCTCTCGCTCTCTCTCCTTCCCGCTCTCTCTCCTGCTCCTTCCCGCTCTTCTCTCTCTCTATCTCCTCTCCTCTGCTCTCTCTCCTTTCCTCTCTCTCTCCTCTCCTTTGATCTCTCCTCTCTCTCTCGTCTCCTTTGCTCTCTCCTCTCTTCTCCTTTCCTTCTCTCTCCCCTCCCTCTCTCTCTCTCTCCCCTCTCTCTCTCTCTCTCTCTCTCCTTTCTCTCTCTCTCTCTCTCTCCTTTCTCTCTCTCTCTCCTTTCTCTCTCTCTCTCTCCTTTCTCTCTCTCTCTCTCTCCTTTCTCTCTCTCTCCTTTCTCTCTCTCTCTCTCCTTTCTCTCTCTCCTTTCTCTCTCTCCTCTCCTTTCTCTCTCTCCTCTCTCCTTTCCTCCGCTCCTCTCTTTCTCTCGCTCTCTCCTTTCTCTCGCTCTCTCCTTTCTCTCGCTCTCTCCTTTCTCTCGCTCTCTCCTTTCTCTCGCTCTCTCCTTTCTCTCGCTCTCTCCTTCTCTCTCGCTCTCTCTCTTTCTCTCGCTCTCTCCTTTCCTCTCTCTGCTCCTCTCTCCTGCTCCTTCTCTCGCTCTTCTCCTCCGCTCTCCTTCTCTCGCTCTCTCGCTCTCGCTCTCCTTCCTCTCTCTCTCTCTCCCGAACATCTGGGTGTTTATTGCATATTTTGATTGTAAACACACTGTAGCACAAGTTGCAAGTGCATTTCTGTTCTAGAATGTCGCCTCATTGCTCTGACCAAAGACGTCTGTCCTGGTATTACTCAGACAGCCAATGGTTGTGTACAGTTTTACTATGTTTAGAAACGAAAAGTGGCCTTTCAGCCCCATTTCTCCTCCTGTTGTGATCAAAATTTCATGTAACCTGAGACTATAGATGGCTTCTTACAGTACTGTATTTAAAGAGCGGTTATGGGGCCAGAGTTTTTTTTTTTCACTAGTTTTTAGGAACAATTTAAAGGTTTAGGTGCTTTTATATGAAAAAATCACTTGTCTTGTATATTTTGATAAGCAACAGTACCAGCTTTATTTGTGATGATGCAAAGGGTGGGTGGGCAGTAAGATTTCTTGTTTATTATCATGACCTGTTGTCACACAAGTAAAGGTGAATAATAAACCATTCTTTTCTAACTGTGCAGTGCATGATTAATTCATATTTCTGTATTCTGTATAGCTTTAAGTTTATGTATTTGCTGAAAACTTCTCAAATATCTATACTTATTCTTTCTTACCTCCAGCTGTTTGAAGCATGCCCTTAATAAATGTCATTACACCTATACTCTAATATGTTTTCTTGTGTTATTGTCTCCTATATTGGCGTTTCCCTCGTCTTTTATTTGTGAAGGTTGTCTTTTTATTTTACCAAAGTGTGTAACTACAATGCTGTGGTGAATGCATATCACCAGATTACGCAATCACTTTTAAATTACTGAGGGGTCCAACTGCTAGACCTCCAATTAATCAAAATTAAGGTGCAGCAGTGCTTCTGAAGCACTGCTGCTGTTTCACAGATTTTTTCCTTCATAGTGACACCTCTGATCACCTTTTTCTTACGTACATTTAACATAGCCCTATTCACCTGCATGGTGCTGTGCGGTAGTTTCTTTGAAAGCAGGTGGACATGAGTGCCACTGTGCAAGAAATAAGACAAAAGGACCTCAATCAATATGTCCTTGTGATCATTGGCGGTTTTAGAGGTCAGACACCCTCTATTTTCAATGTTGTGGCATATCTCTTTAATGTTGCCATAACATTATCAGGTGGGACGATCTCTGCCTGGACATTTGCTCCAATTAATGTTTTATGCTTTCTTTTTAATTAGAACATGAGAGACAAAAGGTTATAATGAAAAAGGGCATGATATTGCAAACATTCAAGTTTTTAGTAAAATAAGAAATATTAAACATGAAAGCCATGTGTGTGAAAGAAAAATAGACATATATGTAATGATAATTTAGAACATGACTTGCACAGAAGGTAGCCATTGTTTAACTCCCTGACAAATCTCAAGATAGTATTTGACTGCTGCAGCCAAACAGTAAATTCAGCTATCAAATGTTGTTTCATTGACATCACCACTCACGCACTATTCACAACCTGACAGGTGATGTCGATAGAATGGTATAATATGAGACTTGAAAATGAGAAGGCTGGGGAAGAGTGATCCATACAGAGAACTAGAAGGGTTATCCTGTAGTACTGCTTACAGGCCATATAGAAAACTGCATGATTTCAGGATTTTATTTAACTCCTTAACGACCGCTTGCCGACTTTAGACGTCGGCTGGTACGGGTCGTTCGTCTGCAGCAACGTCTTTTGGCGTCGCTGCAGACATCGGAGCTTGCGGCGCCCGGGCGCCGCAGCTGCGCTAAGATCAGGGCTGTACTACCCCTTGGGGTTCCTTAGCCAGAGACAGTCGGAGTTTTTGTTAATTGAACATCCAATATTGCCTATTTGTATGGCTTACCCAAAATTCATAAGAATAAAAAATTTCCCCCAATGCGTCCGATTGTCTCTGGCATCGGGTCCCTCTTGGATGCCTTTTACAGTGGCTGGATTCATACCTCCAACCC
This sequence comes from Phyllomedusa bahiana, assembly GCA_025379985.1. Lineage (NCBI taxonomy): Eukaryota > Metazoa > Chordata > Amphibia > Anura > Hylidae > Phyllomedusa > Phyllomedusa bahiana. The sequence goes on along the minus strand of JAODAL010028742.1, from coordinate 32,815 downwards.
CTAGTACAACGGGTGCCAGGTTACCTGAGAGATACGAAAGACGTTCTGGTCAATTTGCAACAGAAGATATGGTTAATTGACATATGCTGGATAACCTGTGACATAGTCATTGTACACGGGTATACCACATGGGGTGGCCCTAGCGGCATTACAATATCACTTGGAGGCACACAGCACATAAACAAGGGATCTAGTACAATTCATTCTGATGGTAACAGATTTCCTTACGCATCACAACTACTTCTCCTATAATAACAGCATTTATCTCCAAACCAAGGGCGTCTCAATGGGTGCGAAACATTGCCCCTCCCTGGCCAACCTTGTAGTCTCCTGGTGGGAGATGCAGTATGTCTTCTCGGAGTCCAATCCTTTCATTCATTGTATCGAGTGGTGCGGCAGGTACATCGATGATCTCCTCCTAATTTGGAGGGGCGATGTACCTGCCGTACACACGTTTATGAATTTTCTCAACAATAATCCATTTAACTTGCACTTTACTCATCACGTGCAGGATATCAGCATAACATTTTTAGATTTGGAACTCACAGGTATTCACCAACAATTAGTGTCTACTAAAACCTTTCGCAAGACCACCAGCAATACTGCATTTCAAGAGTTTCCATACGACACACACAAAAAAAGCAATACCGGTTGGTGAATATGTTAGGGAAAAGCGCAACTGTAGTCTCTCTTCAGACTTTATAACTGAGAAGAACAGTATTAATGAGAGACTCAGGTTGAGGGATTACCCGGATTGGGCACTCACCAGAGCCTCTGAGATTGTTGCCAAACGCACTAGAGAAAGTTTATTAGCTCCTAAATCATTTACAGCAAATGCACAAAAAAACGAATCAGAGGGACAAACTAGTGATGGTATTGGACCATAGTCATCATTTTGCCACAATCAAAAAAAGTTATCTTAAAATATTTACCCATCCCACAGGAAGATGAGATTATGGATTCTATTTTGAAACATGGATGTCGTATTGTGGCAAGAAAATACAAAACAATTGGCGACTTATTGTCGCCTAGTCGTCTACCTGATACAAATAATAAACCCACTTGGTTACAACAGAGGGGGTTCCACAGGTGTGGCTCCCACCCCTGCAGAACATGCAAATTTGCATCTCCCTCCCAGGACTTTCATAATTTTGACACCTCCCGCACGTTTGGCATAAAGAGTTATATGAACTGCAACTCTCACCATGTCATATATGTTATGATCTGTACCCTGTGTAAATTAATTTATGTTGGCAGCACTATCAGAAGACTCAAGACTCGTTTTCTTGAGCATTTAAATGATATTTCTAATACTAATAGACGAAATAAATCCAGTGTAGCGCAACACTTCATAGAGGTACATGGGTCCCAGACAACTGGTTTACAGATTGCTGCTATAGAGAATGTACGCAAGCCAGCACGGGTGGGGTGGGGGGCACGGAATACCTATTGAGAGACAGGGAGGCCTTTTGGATATTGGTCCTAAATAGTATCTCCCCTAAAGGGTTGAATCTACGCAGGGATATTATGTTTCATTTCTAACCAACTAATACATCTTTATTGATTTATATGTCTTCCTACACACTTGTACATTGTTATTAATTGCCTAAATTCTTATAGTTGTTCTTCAAACCCTATTATTAGAACTAGTGTGTATTTTACATCTTAACACACTCCACTTTATATCTTTTTATATGTTAGTAACATACTATTAACATCATGCTTATATTTAGGAATTATATTTCCGGGGTGTTATACCATCTAATAAGTGGTTCTACTCACATTGTTTTATGTAAAAGCTTCGCGCTCCTCGATAGCAACGCGCTATGTATATATCCGGTGTTGCGACTATGTCATTTCCGGTATTTGGAACGCAGTATCACATGCTTATATTCTTGGTTTCCGGTTTCCTCTATAGTAACACGTCATTCATACTTCCGGCACTATGACCATGTCATTTCCGGGATTTGGAACGCAGCACGGTATGCTTACGCTTCCGGGTTCCGGCAGCGTATGCCGCTATGATGTGGAGAAGCGCGTGCTTTCAGGTATGTTTTACCAGATGTTAATTGTTAGGTCATTATTATGTGTATTACGGTTTCTCACATACTATAAGAGGTCAGCAGCAACAGTATGTTGCAGCTTAGACTAAGGGCCATGTCGGCCCGAAACGCGTCAGCCGGTCACCCCTCTGATCATTTTTTCTATGCACACGTTGTATGTTGTGGCTTTTTTGTGGCTTTTTATCTGCATTTCTTAATAAATTTGGATTTTATGCATACTACTACTGCTGGTGCCAATCCACCTTTGCTTCTTTGGATCATGATTTGGTTGCGGGTCATGACCGCGGATTAGAGCACGGTACTGCCACAGGTCCATTGACTACAAATATTGAGGTGAGCTGCCTTCCTTCCTCCTTTGTGACTCTGTACTACACAGCCCTGATCCCAGAGCATCTCCTGCGAGCAGCGGGGGAAACCTTCGCAACCCAGTGCTTTAACCCTTTGATTGCGGCAGATCGTCACCACAGCGCAATCAAAGGGTTTCCCTGCTCTGTCGGGTGATCGGAATACCCGGTCACCTGACAGAGCCCGGGGAATGGCTGCACAGTCAGCCCTGGGGACCTAGTGAAATGTTTAATGTATCCCAACAATGATTATGAGATCCCGAATAATGAAAACTAGATTAAAAGGAAGTGTTAGTATTAGACATTAAACTGGCTGCAGGAGATATAATAAATAAATGACTTGCTTGTGAAATCCAGCACTGATGCTCTGGTGGTCCCTATTCTGCCACAGATATACGTTAGAGAAAGTCCCTGAGAGGTTGTGAGAGGATTCTCAGTATAAGCTAATGGTAGACAGTGAACTCGCTGACATTAAGTTCCAGCATGTAGCCAGTTGCATGTAGAGAGGATGCAATGGAGTTGCTTAAGGTACTGTTTTAATGGATTTACCTTGAAGAACTGTATGCCATGCGGTCAAAACACAATGCAACGTCACAGTGAAGATCAGTAAGTCTGCTCACAAGATGGATGACAGAGAAGAAGCAGGACGTGATGTCAGAGAGGGGGGAGGAAAAAGAGAGAACAATTATGATGGGAAAATTGGTTAAAGGAGAAGGAACATTGATGTGAAACAATTGAAAAACTTTAGCCAGAGGTGGCAGCATTACATAGTATAAGAAAACATAACATTGCACAGTACATAAATATGAAGCTGTGACAGCATAGTCCCCACTGTCAAGATACCCTTTTAAATGCTTATTCTGGTCAGATTGCTGGAGGTCAGCTAGTATTTGTATCTTGTATAGCAGAAACCCTCAGAAAGAAACAACTGGTAAAGATCGTGAGCTTACCGAATCTCTGCACCGTAACAATACAGCATGCTGTGGAAAGTACCCACTCATCACGCTGGCATGGTGAAGGAATATTCTGGCTTTAGGTACATAGTTACATAGTTTGTTAGGCCGAAAAAAAGACATACGTCCATCCGGTTCAGCCTATTTTGCTAAAGTGTTGATCCTGTGTAAGGCAAAAACCCACATGAGTTAGAAGCCAATTGTCCTCATTTTAGGAAAAAAATTGCTTCACAACTCCCAGTCTGGCAATCAGAATAAATCCCTGGATCAATGACCCCTATCCAGAATTCTAGTCACTATAACTTGTTATATTATCACGCTCCAGATATGCATCCAGACTCTTTTTGAACTCTGTCATTGAATTTACCATAAGTTCCTCTGGCAGAGAGTTCCACAGTCTCACAACAGTAAAGAATCCCTTTCTAGGTTTATGTAGAAACTTTCGTTCCTCTAGACATAGAGGATGCCCCCTTGTTCTGGATACAGTCCTGGGTATAAATAAATCTTTAGTGAGATCTCTATATTGACCCTTAATATATTTAAACATATTTATTATGCCCCCTGCCCACGAAGCTGTCTTTTCTCTAAGCTAATGATAACCTTATCTTGCTAGACTCTTTCTGGTTATTGCAAACGCCACCGCCAGTCCAATTTATTATTTTGTTGCCCCCCTTTGTACCTGTTCAAGCTCCACAATGGGTCTTTCCTGAGCATTGGTGCCTCCAAAAGTGTTGTTCAGACAATATTCCATATGTGGTCTAACCAGTAACTTGTAAAATGGGAGAATAATGTCCCCATCATGTGCATCTATGCCCCTTTTAATACAACCCATGATCCTATTTGTCTTGGCTGCCTGAAATTGGCTGCTACAGTTAGTTTACTGTCCACCCCAAATCCTTCTCCATGTGCATGTTTTACCAGCGTTTTTCCATTTTAATATGTAAACATGAAATGGATTTTTCCTCCCCCCATGTGGATAACCTTGACTGTTTTATCGATGTTAAACACTCATCTTATGTAACGTCTCTGCCCAGGCCTCCAACCTATCCTAGATTACCTTTGTAAACACAAATTATCCTCTATTGTGTTGATTACATTAATAGGAGCTTTAGTGATCAATCTACCATCAATTTAGCACACATCTGCACACATTGTTTCCCCCGCAGTCCAAGCATTGCTCATTTTATAGTTAACACGCTTTTATGTAGTTACAGTATTCAATATGCTTTAGAAAACTTAAATTTGAAATCCAATGTCCACCCCGATCGGTCTAGAACTAACTTCATCATAGAGCTGATGAGATTAGTTTGACAGAAGGTACGGATCATTCATAAACCCATGCTGAACAGCATTATAATTGTGTTTTTTCAGTGAGATGGTCCAGGATAGTCTTCTCTTTAGAAACCTTCAAACATTTACCTACAACAGAGGTTTAAAAAACTTACCGGCCTATTGTTTCCAGGATGCACTTTTTGACCGCCTTTTTGAATATTGGCACCTAGAGATGGGCGGAATTTCCCGAATGTCGTTGTCATTCACTTCGCCGAATTTCTCGCGGCGCAAAAAATTAACTTTTGTTCCGAATTACTTCGGCTCGAATCACGCATGTAAAAACGATATTTCCAGGCTGCGTACAGAGTGCCTGCAGGGTGCTGTAGAACGATGTGCCATGGCTTAAATATGCAGAGGGAGCTTGTTTGGTCTTTGATACAATGTTGAGTTTTAGTATGACACGCACTATGACTGCCGCCGCTCTTAGAATCGCTTCACTATAACATTCCCTGGGCACTTAAGATGGGGCAAAATGACAAAAAAAACTCAGCGGGAATGTTGCCTGATAAAGTCGCATGCCAGAGAAAGCTGGAAAAAAAGCATGCTGAGAGTCAGGGGCAAATTAGTGGCACAGAGTTGTGGTGGATACAGTGACAGACAGAAAGATTGGCAAGATTAGGGTTATTTAGTTTTGAGAAAAGAAGTCTTTCGGGGGGGACATAATAAATATGTTTAAGATACATCAAAGGTCTAGATATAGAGATCTGTGTCCAAGATTTACTTTATTACACAGTGGTGTATGCTAGAAATCAAGGGGGCATCCTTTACGTCTTGAGGAATACGTAAAGTCTTTATACATAAACATAGAAGAAGGGAATCTTTACTGTGAGAGCAGTAGGACTATTGGTATTCTTCGCCAGTGGGACTTGTCATGGTGAATTCAATAAACCGAGTTCAAAAAAGGGTTTGGGATTGCATTTATGGAGCGGTTAATAATATAACAAGTTACATTTGTACTAGGATTCAGGAGAGGGGTCATTGATTTCCAGGGATTTTTCTGATTGCCAGATTGAAGTGTCAGGGAAGGAAATTTTTCCCATAGAATAATTGGCCTTATACCTCATTGGGGGGTTTTGCCTTGTGCGATCTGGATCAAACGCCTGTTGTAGCACTAAAGGATGAAGCGCTATGATGGACGGACTGTCTTTTTTTTAGCCTTGTGACAAACTATGAAACTATGAGTGTGGATGGTGACGGCGCTGTTATGCCACCAGCGCTGAGAGTCAGACAGTGGCACAATTGACAGGGTCTGGAGGTGGCAAAAAACGCGGAATAGGTCACAGAGGGCACAATTGACAGACAGTGTGGAGGTTCAGAGCAGCAGCAAGTCATGAGTGTCAGGACAGTGGCACGCATAGTGACACGCAGTTTGTGTAGTGTCACAGCAGGAGCCAACAGCAGCAGCATGAGGTCAGACGGTGGCACATTGACACAGTGTAGAGGTGCACGGCATGCCAGCCACAGCTGCAGCATGAGGTAGACAGTGGCACAAATGATCACAGTGTGTAGGTCACGGCAGCAGGCAGCATGTAGGGTCGGCAGTGGCACTGTGACATTCGGAGGTGGCAAAAAACAGGAGTACGGCCACTAGAGTGGGACAGGATCACAGTTGTGTAGGTCACGGCGCAGCGCGCCACAGCAGGCAGCATGAGGTCAGACTGTCGGCTCAATGTTCACATTCTGGAGGTGGCAGAAAACAGGAGTCTGGCCACAGAGTGGGACATGGACAGTCCGCTGCCTGGAGGTCTCGGATCTCAGAGCCTCGCAGCAGCATGAGAGTCAGGACAGTGGCACAATTGACCACAGTGTGGAGGGTCACGGCAGCGTAGCTCCACAGCCAGCAGTCATTGAGGTCAGACAGTGGGAACAATAGACAGAGATGTGGAGGTGGGTGGCATAACCATTTCCTGGTAAAGATGGGTTGGTGGCCAGATGGAGAAGTAACTGTAGAAGATGGTGTGGCGTTCAGGCGGGTGGGCGGCAATAAGAATATGTGGTACTGAGGTCAGGTAGGTTTGAACCCAGAGAGTCATTTTCTCACAGTGTTTGGGGTGAGGCGGTCATGGCTGATGTAGTCTGACGCCTAAGCATTGGTGTGTGGAAATCCTGGCGATCGCGACGGGCCTGATTTCATCTTGGGTGACAAACGGTCAAAGTCGTTCCACATTTCCCGTGGTCTATTGCGTGGTTATAAGTGGGTATCGATGGCGCACAAGCCGCAATTTGCTTTGTCAACACACGCTCTGATGCCACATATTGTCCGGGCAGGACAATTTTACACTGCAAACTAGCAAGTTGCGGCCACACATCCAGTTTGGCTGCCCAGTAAGTCCAGTGGATTTCTAACTGGGGTGGCAGTTTGCTGTCCAAGTAGGCACCACCTGTTGGTTCAGGGAATGCTCCGGTCCTGCTGCTGGGACTACCCTCCTCATTAGGCGGGTGAAGGAAGCTGCTCATCAGTGAATCCTGACTTAGGTTACTGCTGATGGAGCTGGTACTTCTCCTACCCCCACCTTCCCCAGCGAGCCGCAGGCAAAGTCAGTACGTGAGCGCTGAGGGAACCCCCGGGTCAGAACTGTCAGTGGAGGGGACGCGATGCCGCTGACATTGGCAGCGGCCAACTGATTACGGAGGAGAATTTGTCCTATAGTATTTGATTTTATCCTCCCTCTCGAATAGCTGTGGAGAAAAAAGGGCTCTGCCATTTTGGGACGGTAGCGAGGGTCCAATAGGGTGGGAGCCAGAAGTCATCCCGCACCCGCCCCTCTGCGGATGTCAGGACTATTCGGCTGTCACTAGCCAGGCAAAAAAAAACTTGCTGCAGGCAATTGCACAAGTTGATCCGAAGGGGACTCCCTGCTCCATTTCCACTGTTTACGCGCCAACGGGTGCTTGTGGCGGTTTCAGCTGCCTTCGTCTTCTCTATCTCCATTCCTTTGCCTCCTCAGTGTTGCGTTGCTCTCTTTCCTCTCTTGTCACACTGGGCTAGATGAAATTGCAACTCATTTTCACCAGTCCAATGCTTTCTGCTCCAATGTCTCTCCTTCTCCTCCTGTCCATTTGTGTCTCAGTCCCCACCGTAGACTCTATTTGTGGCCTCGGATTGTGTAGTCGCCACGTCTCCAGTTCCCCTGCCCAGAAGATTTTTCTCGCAAGCTATCTGTTAGGACGCAATGAGAGATGTGGATTGTGATGCGTTATATCGTAGTCCTTGTGCGTTTGACGAAATTTGTGTTTAACGTCGCTCCTCGCGAATGGCCTCAACAAACGCAAGGTGTCACGCTATGACCTTGCCTACTGGCTGACATGCGAAAGTTACACAGGGGAGTACTTCGTCTGCCTGGGTCATCAAAAACTCGTTAATGGCTTTCTATGTTCATACAGTGGTCCAACATGTGCAGGTGGAAATTCAAACGGGTGGAACATCGCATATCAGAGTGTGTTGGGGGAGGGCGTTTCTGCCGCTGCAACTTGAGGATGGGGTGTTCCTGGCTTTGTGACGAATGATAAAGTGTCATGACAGTTTCCTGGGCCCATTTTCAGGCTGTTCTGAAGATCGGTGGAAGAAGTGCAGGAACATTTTCAGCAACCAGATTTAACACGTGCGCCATGCAGGGCGCATGGACCAGCCTCTCCTGGTGCAGCGCGGATCACCCTGGTGTTCCTCCATTGTTTCCCGTCACCATGGTTCCGATTTGCAGTTTGCGTGGAGAAAGCCACACATCGATTTTCTTGCTGCATGACGGGGCGGAAGCAGTTCCTCCCCGTGTGTGACTTCGATTTCGCCGAGGCAATGCCAGGTGTTAGAACTGTGTGACACCGCTGTGCCTACAAGACATGTGGTATGATGGAGCAGTACATTGTGGAGGCTGAGATGGTGGTGGTGGTGGTGTGGAGGAGGTAGGAGGCGGACATTGGCGGCAGGACAGTAGTTTGACATATGTGGTGAGAGATGAAAAGCTGCGTCTACTGTCCAAGTTGTTGGTGTGCCTGGCCGAGAAGCACATTCACACCCAGGGGCCCGTAAAGGGAGCATGTACTCGGCCTGACAGTAGTTACCGCTCCAGACGGTCCGGCTGCCGTGTGCACCTCTTGGAAGCAAAATCTCCGATAAGCTTAAGGACTGGCCCACCTTCTGTTCTACATATTTATGAAGTGCTGGTACTGCCTTTTTGGAAAAGAAATACGGCTTGGAAACTCTCCATCTCGGCTCGGCACAAGCCATTAGTTCTCTGAATGGTGCAGAATCCACTCATTGTGGAAAGGGAGGACGGCAGTTAACAACTTGGGACAGGAGCACGGTCATGCTGCTGCACCTTAGGATAGTTGGATGCATTCTGTTGTTGTCTCTTTGCGCGCAATCGCCTCGGCTGAACGAACTGCTGGCGCCATGAGTTTAGCGAGGAGGCAGGAGCTAATCTGGGACCGGGAGATGATGTCAAAGAGAAAAACAGCTCCCCTTTTCTGCAGAGTGTGGTGGAGGCCTGTGACTGTGCTGCAATGCATGCGTGTATACTGGGCGCTGCTGCTGGGCTGCGGCGGCAGGATGGACCACACATCTGAGCCACGTTTCTCCCAGGCCACCGGATGGTGACGTGCATGTGTTGACGCAGGGCGTGGTGCCAACGTTAGCTCACTGGCCACGCTGTTCACTTGCTGCTTGCAGATTCTACATATACCAGTATTCGGCTCCTCCGGTGTCTTAGCATAAAGATACTGCTCACACGGCGAATTTCGGTTTTTACCGCCTAAAGTCCAGCACTGAGTGCTACTGGCAGTGTATGCTCGCTGAGCCCCTGTGACGCTACTTTCTTGTGTGACTTGTGCTCGAAGTCGGGTTGTTATTACCCCGTGTGGGGTGCGACGCGCTTGGACTCCCGACTTCACACTGCTGTCTAGTCCTGATGTTGACTCACGGCTCCACACGAGCGCCATCTTGCTTGGTGCGCCGGCTGCTCTGACGCGCAAGCTGACGCCTCTGTCCTTCTGGACGATGATGAGAAGCTTGCGCTCGCACCCGGCTCCCAAGTTAAGTCGGCTACTAATCATCAGTTTTTTTTGTTGTTTCTTTGTGAATCTCTGCATTGTCCTCATTACCGGTTCTTGGGTATGCAAGAGTGCTGACCCGCCTCACAACAATGGACCTCCCCATGCTCGCACTTTTTGCAACATCTTATGAGTATGTCCGCCTATCTGCAGAAGCAGGGGATATTGGCCCATTGTCGCTTCGGCAAATTGTAGTTGCTGACTGTGCCGCTGCTCCTCAAATGGTGTCGCATCCTGCGCTATTATAGTGGAGTCTGAGCCACTGACGCGCCTCGTAGTAGATCTCTTGGCGTTGGGGAACCGGGGATGGGAGACAGAGTGTCGGGTGGGGGGGACAGGTGAGGGCCGGCTGAACCGCTCCCGGGCCATGTGCCAACAAAGGTGTTGTGTGATGTCGTCCATCCGACTCTGGCTGGGGGTGTCAGGAGGTCATATGGTGAGACGTGGGATGACCTATGTCAACCAATCAAGAAACCATTGGGTTTGATCAGTGCAGTACACGGCCGCTAGATGGCCAGCGAAGTTGTGTGCCTCAGCACAAGGTGACCCTGCTGCGACGTCCTCTTGCTGTGCTGGACCTGGGCTGCATACAAGGAATGGTTTGTGCTCTTGCATCTCGAGGTGAAGAGCCTGCCACCTCTCTGTTGTCATAATGTTTGTTCTAAAATGTACGCAAGACATGTTTGATTGAAGATATCTGTATATGATATATACACACCCTATATTTGACGCCAAATGAAGCCCATATATGAAGCCTTGGGTACACCTTTGGATATAAATGCGCTTCACAAATGGGCAGGTAAAATCTTACTTGTATGTGCCGTTAATAGAAACTCTGTGTATTTTACTTGAATTTAAAACGCACAAAACAGGCTTAAGTGTCTAACCTTCGGATATGATATTATGTGTACAGAATATTCTTCTGTGCGAGTGGAAGAAACACAAAGTTTCTGTTACTGAGGTACGCAACTGCGAACAACGTTAATTAACCATGGATTTAAAATGCGCAAAAGAATTTGTAGCAACCAGAGAAACTAGTAGCTTTGTGAGCGTGTTACAAATGGCGTGTTTTTCTACGCCACACAACAAGAGATAAAATTGTATTAACTTCGCTTTGTGAATTAGTGCTCAACAGGGAAAAAATGTACATATTTTGGCGTGAAAATGACGCGCGGTTTATGGGGTCGCACACCCAGCAATACTGCTTTATTAACCCGCCTTTAGATGTAAAAGTTGGCGCAAAAGAATTGAGATGAAACCACAAATCTAGTAGCTTTGTTGCAGAGTTACTATTGCGTGGTTTCTAGTGCCCACAAAGAACAAGAGATAGAGATTTGTAATTAACCTTCGCTTGGGTGAATTCTGGCTAAAGAAAGGAATGTATATACTTTTGGCGTTGCAAAATGTCGGTTTTTGTGGGGTCTGCACACAGCTAAAACAACGCTCTTAATTAACCGCCTGGATGTATGGCGCCAAAACAATTGTGGGCTGCACACAAAACTAGTAGCTTTGTTTGTGTGTTACAATTGCGTGTTGTCTACGCCACACAACAAGAGTAAAATGTAATTTACCTTCGCTTGTGAATTATGTTACAGGAAAAATGATATATTATGGCGTTGAAAATGACGGTTCTTGGGTCAGACACCAGCAAACAACGCTTAATTATCCCTGTGGATGTGAAATTGCGCAATAGAATTGAGCAGCCAAAATGATAGTGGTTATTTTTTGTGTAATAACGCTGTTTCTTTAAGAACGAATACACAGGAACTGGCTTAGATCCCCAGCTTGTGTATATTGAATGTATATGCAGCTGCAGTGGAGCACAATGGAGTGTCAGATTCCAATACCCAAAAAATCAGAAATGGTAACATTAAGAGAACAGTCTGTGAGACAAGCTGAGACACCCCACAGAAATCGTATATTAAAAATCAATTCTTCAGTAGTAGAGCTATCAGCCGCGGCAGACCCGTTGTCCCTGATGAGAGACCACGCAGTGAGAGGAGTGTGGCTACCTGGTGCGTTGCGCCGGATCTTTTATAGTGCGTGTAGAGCACGTCACAGAATCCCGTCCGGTCTCTGGGCTTCATCTATGTTCAGCGATGTGTCAATGCAGTGCTATGCCGTTCATTCCTTGCCAGTGTGCTATGCCCCATGTAGCTGCCATGTGCTCGCAGCCCCATTTTTATCAATCTAAAAGAAATACAAACTTCGTTCACCGAAGTTGCCCCAAACTTCGATAGTTCGTTTCCGAACCGAAGTTTTCCTGTAGTTTCTAAATGCGAATTCCACTGTGTCTGTTAGAATCAATTCGCCATCTCTATTGGGTCACCACATTGATATGCACCTAATCGCCTTTGAACATACGTGAGTTGTTATACAGTCCATAAAGATTAAGATAGGGGCTATTCTATCACATTACTTAATCTCTTTAGGACACGGGGGTTGTATACGTCAGGGCCTGTGATCCGTCTTATTTAAAGCTACCTAAGACGGAGCTGCACTTCTTCCTGGGTTAGACAAGAAACATTTAAGTCTGTCTTTAACTTATCCCTCTGCTCAACAGGAAGGTCATCCTCGGTAAATACAGTGGATGTAGGTTTGCTTTTTTCTCATCGCCCTCTACACTCTCTCCCTCAGTACTTTTTAAAGGGCCACATTTTCTTTTTTTAATCTTTACTATTTTATATAGTTAAAAATGATTTTGGGGTTTGTTTTACTATCATAGGCAATATGTCTTTCTGTTCTCCAGCTTGTCTGCTTTATAATTTTGTACATTATTTTGATTTTTTCCTATATGGTTTCTTAGTAGCGTCTTCACTGCCCCCTGTTTTATTAGCTTGAAGACATTTCTTTTTGTGTATTTATCGGCCTTCTTTTACATCTCTGTTGATCCGCACATTTGGGTTTTTCTGTTTCTAATAATCTTTATTACCTGAAGGTATGTGACCTCTCACAGTGTGCGCATAAGAGATTTTTTTTTAATGATCTCCATTTATTTGTTGCTGCTATTTTTGAGAAAACACCTTGTCGCCAGTTATTACGGTTGTTTTGTAGGGCCTCACTAATCAGATGAGTGAAAATGTGCCTTCGTCAAATTCAGTGTTTTGTTGGGCTCCATTGACACAAAGCTCTGTATTAAAGGATATGATGGAAAATATATGTATATTATGTCACTTATTCCCTAGGTGCCCCTGTCAACCTGAACTTATTTTGTTGCACGTCTGTTAGTCAATAGTTAAGTCGGAAGGGTCTCTTTCCTCTAGCGGTTCCTGCTACCATTTGGAGAGAAGTGTATTTATTTTTAGTTATGAGCGCAAAAATCCTGTGCCTGTTTGCACAGAGCAAAGGTTTCAGCGTATCCGCATGATTTATGTCTGGGTAGTTAAATTGTTCGTCATATATAACAAGACATGAAGCGGTGTTACAAAGTTGTTCATATAGAATGCCACTGTGTGTTGTCTAGTTAAGGGCGTATAGTGTTTTTGGGCCATTTCTGTTGCATAATTAACCTGAGTTGGTACAGAACACGGTATGGAGTATCGCAGTTGGACGCTAAAAGAATTTAATAAGCCGAGAATGGGGCATGGCTTACAAGGCAACATAATCCGTCAACATTTTGATGTAATTATTGCCGTAAAATAAGCCAATATGTGGTGTAAAGTTAGGGTGTGTATTGCATGTGGATCTGTGCCAAAACCTTCCTATGAGATTTTGTGATTAACTACAGCTCTCACCCCTAGCGGCTGGGTTTTAAAAGGTCCTGCATTACTGTGTTTATCGAAGACAGAGTAAGCATCCTGACAGCATACGCGCCACGCAATAGTCCTCCGAGGTGAATTGACATGGGCATTATCAGATTGATTCTGAGGTGAGTTTATAGGTCAGTGTCAACCGTGGCTAGTGACAATAGTGCATTTTTAACCCCTAACCAACTTTTGACATATGAGTAAATCATAGTGTCGGTTGAGGGGTACGGATGTCACTGCGGCTTATTTTTGGGACATCATTTTGTCGCATGTATTGAGTGAGTACTGTGCTGTGTCTTAAGTATTGAGCTGAAATGTTCCCAATCAGTGTGTCGGTTGTAATCCACTCAGTTCTATAGTAGCACTAGGATTACGTCTCCTCTCCTGCTTGTACAATTCGATCGTATTGTAGCGAAGAGTGGAGATAATTGACATGTCGATTATTCACATGTGCTTTCGTGCGTGCAAGTAATTGACTGTATGATGTGGCCCGCAGTTAAACCGTGTAAACATATCTTTGAAATGGGATTGCTCTTCAATCCTGCTACATAGTGTGCCAGTTGCTAATTGCAGCTGATGTCTGTCAGTAACAGCTGAGAACAAAGCCGGCTGTTTAAGCCCTTAGATGTTGTGGCACATAAATTAATGAGAAACAAGGCCGTACTCTCTCCATTTACGCAATGGGCACCGCTGGCGGCGAGATCTATGGGTGCTGTACCAATGGGTGATCACAATGGCTGGAAGCCTTCTGAAGACTTTCATTGCCACCATGTCTCCTGTTTTACTACTTCCTGCCCCAGGCAGCAAGTGGTAAAACTGCTATCTTTGTTCACCTTTCTGCATTGTACAATGCAGATGAGTGAATAAATGATTGTGCCCCCTGATTTTCAAAACCAACAGAGTAGTCATATAAGTCAGAGAAATAAAATGTTTACAAAATTGTAAAAAAATAATAAAGAGAGTTACTACTAGAAGTTCAATGATCGCACCGTTCCCTTTTGCCATTTTTTTAAAATTAAAATAAGTTAACAGACAATTTCGAATTTTACCGCGCGTGCCGTAAAAATGTCAGATCTATTAAAAGGTTTATCTGAACGCCCATAGAAGAAGGAAATGTTCAGAAAGCCAAAGTGTTTCACTTTTGTCTCTATAAAATTTGAATAATAGTGACGCGGATAATGAGTTTGCTTACTTATCCCAAAATGGTACGTCAATAGGAAAGTACAGACTTCATGCTTGCAGAGAAAAAATGCCCCCTTGCAGCGCTCGCAAGTCTTGATGGTTGGCAGGAAAATGGCGGTGCCGTGCTAAAAATTTTAAAAAGTTTTCTTTGTGTTTTAGTTACAGTAAGAAAGAAAAAGAAAAAAGTACTACTAGTGTGGTGTTGTTTGCTGGGCTTCCGCAAATGAACTGTAGGAATTAGATAGCCACTATGTCATTTTTTATACGTAAGTAGTGAATCTAGTAAAGCAAAACCGCCCGCTTGTAGATTATACATGTACGAAGTGACAGTATGGTTTATTTTTCTATTTTGCTCCCAATTGTGACAATTTGTTTAATGGGTTTTCCAGGTATACGCTATGGTATGGGTGAATGACAGCTTCATTAAGAAAGATCACATGTGTTGTCCTGGCTTAACAAAAGCTCCATTAAGTCTATGTAGACGCTAATATAGACGCTGTAAAAAGGTTTTATTTTACTCTTGGAAAGTCTATGGTGAGTTCTAAATAATTTTCGCAAAATTTCCAGAAATTCCTATCCGTTTGTCAATGTACTCATAATATGGAGACCTATTTGTTAAAATTGTGGTCTAATGAGTTAAAAATTTTCCAAAAGAAAGTAAACTGTGTGGAAGTAGTGTGTGAGCCATCGCTAAAGACGAGCAATGTGCGTGTAACTCCAAGTCTCAAATGAAAGGATGTGTGTGAGTTTATAGACCTTCGTGAAAGGTTGTGTAAATGCTATATGCCACCATAATGTATGAGGATGGGTGGCTTTTGTATGGCAGTTACGTGCATTTAGACTTGGTTATTCTAGCGTTTGTTAAATTTGCGAAGTTCGTAGTGCTTTAAAATTTCAGGTAAGAGCTGGGGACAATTTTGGATTACGTGCTGTAACTGTAACTTATTGACAAAAAACAAGGTAAGTATGCTTATGGCTCAAAAATCCTCGTTACTACCTCTGCCATATTTTGTTACAACAAAAATGTACAAAGATTGTAAGAATTTGGTCCACCAGGTCGTTCCAATCGTTCCTGGCCAAGGCGAATCTGGGTGGTACAGGCCGCTGAAATTAATCTGTTTTTTTTCTAAAGCCAATTTGTGGAAAGCCTACCATCATTAACATGACAAGGACACGAATGACTTACTGATGTACAAAATGGATAACATCTGCGGAATCTGAACATGGTGTGTGGCAACAGTGACGTAGAAATCCTTATTACACACCATAAGACATGTGGAAGTTGGTCTCACCGGCGGTTGAGGTGCCTATCTCTATTACGATGTCAGATTTTTGATTAAAGAGTTTGGTTGTGAATTTTATCATTGACATACTTAATTTTTTTTGACTCATAATTTTTTTCGTTTTCCGTGGTACATACTATTTGCAGGTACAAGGTAACTGGACCATGGGGGGGGGCCTCGCGGCCCTCTTTTTGTTGCTTATATCTTTTTGGGCTTCTGGGAACGATTAATTTTCTGCACTGAACCTGTCCCCCTAATTGAAAGAGTTCAATATTGGGGTAGGTATATTGATGATATACTGTTCATTTGGCAGGGTACAGCTGATGAATTGAAGATCTTCATGAATACACTGAATCAGAATCCATTTAATTTGAAACTAACCTATAAGGTAGGCAGACAGAATATGGATTTCTTAGACATTTCATTTAATGTAGACAATGATGGATTTGTGCGGTCAGATCTATACCGTAAACCCACAGCAACTAACACCTTGCTACATGCTTCATCTGCTCATCCTAAACGACTAATCAATAGTATCCCGGTGGGGCAATTTTTAAGAATACGAAGAATCTGTTCCCTTGAGTTTTTTTTAATCTAAGGCAGTTGATTTGAAACAGAGATTCAGAGAAAGATGGTATTCGGATACTGTCATTAATAAGGCTTATGTTAGAGCAAAAAACACTAAGCGTGAAAGCCTGTTTAACAGCACCAGAGATTATGTGTTACAAACGTGTTAAAGATTATGATTCTGATTATCTTCTTAGCTCACTTCCCCAGCACCAAATGATGTACAAAGCATTAAATAAATACTGGGATATATTGAAGATGGACGAAATTTTGATTCAATACCTACCGGATCGTCCATCTATTACATACAAAAGATCTCGAAATCTAAAAGATATTTTTGGCCAAGAAGCCACTATCCAGGAGTTGCCACAAAATTGCCTTTGGTTCTAAAGTGGTAACTAGATGGGGATGTCGCCCCTGTGGGAAAATGCAAGGCATGTGACAAATGTAGAAGTTGCGATACACAGTTTGTGGAACTCCTCAAAAAAGCAAAAATTTTCAAAGATGTACAGCATAGACTATCACGTGCAGGACAGTGGTGTTAGGTATATTTTTGCACCTGTCATGTTGGTATTCATTTATGTGGTCATGATTCCAGAAATTCAGGTGGCGTGTGCGGAACAGTTCTTGGTATCCATTGCTGGCAAAAGATTATAGATAGAGTCATCATCATTACATCTGGATTGTCCCCGTCATTTAATGGAGGGAAACATCGACCTGTGTGATGCACTCTGGTCTACGTTTTCGTGAATTGATCGCATACTATTTTGCATTCAAGAGGGGGGAGATTGGTAAGAATCTGATAGCTGAACGGGATGGTGAGATGGATTTTTAATTGATACCCGTCCAACGAATGGATTGAATGAAACAATTCAATTTCTCCCCTTTTCTTTGATGCAATTTATTCTTGATGTTGATAGTGTCTATGTATAGTATTTTTTCCTATAATGATGTCGGGATTAATGGGTTATGATGTATGTTTTAATTTTTGATTTCAATATTTAATTTTGGTTTTATTTGTTCTAGCAATAGATTTTTGCTTGGAATACATACCTCTGTTGGATGCACCCGTGAAAATGGATACACTTTAGGATATGGAAGTTATACACTTTTGGCTACAAGAGACGTTTACGCATGTTGGAACTGTAGCTGGATAGACTTATATGTTATTGATTTATGATGTGACACCTTGTGATAAATGAGAAATAGAATGTAACTAATTTATTTTTATCAGAGACATTGATTTAGGCGCACTGTTGTATTGATGCACTTGTTGATAATATGATTTAATATGGATGTATTATTTATACGGGTATCATTGCACTATTTTGTGCAGTATTGAATGTTTTTGCACTTTTGATATTGTTTTTTGTGATTTTCATTATGTAATATATATTAATATTTATTTTATATATACGTTGTATATATTTTTTATATATATATATATTAGTATATATGTGTATTATATTGATTTATATATATATATTATATTTTTAAGTTATTGCACTTTGTTTTATACTTAATCATTGTTATTATATTGGTATTTGTGATTCACACATCTCTGTGTGTACAGAGATCTTACGCATGTTATATGTTCTTATTACACAAAATGCTCTCTAATAAAATCCTTTTATTCACATTATTATATTTTTCACTCTATTTGTTACTTGCACTTCTATGAGCACGAGCACATTTTTCTATGCACGGTTTGCATTTTTTTTCTGTGATCTTATTCACTTCCCCTATTTATAGGCTCACTATAATAATTTTTAATATAAATACATATTTGGTACATCATGCGTTGATATATGTACATGTTGTTATGTTTTCTATTGTGTCCAAGTCGCCGGTTTATTTGGTTACAGAATTCGCGCGTGTTTTTCTTGCATAGGTTTAAGTGCGGCGCACGGTGTTTTGTTGTTTTTATGGGGCGTATACATGTAGACGTAACTTTTTCGCGCAGCGACTCTAGTCTGCTTGTTCACGTTATGGGGTCTCCATTTTTCTTTCTGTATGCCATTTTCTCTTAGCTGGCACTGCGTGGTGTTTTTCCGCGCACATAGCAGTGGTTGGTCTATTTTGATGTCCGCACTTTTCCCTTTTTGCCCCTTATCCACTGAGCGTTGCGCGGGTTCTCAACGTGCTCGAGCGGGTATGTGCTTCACTTTGGGACTTTCCGGTTTTACTCTCTGATGGACTGAGCCGTTTTCAGCTTGGTTAGGGGGGCGTGGAGCTGGTGGGGGGGGGGTGGGGGGGGTGGGGAGGGCGGGGGGGGGTGGGGCTAGGGGGCTAGGGGGAGGGTGGGGGGGGGTGGTGAGGGGACAGTAGGGCGCGGGGCTGGTGGGGCCTGGGGAAAGGGGGGGAAGCACTGGGGAGGGGGGTGAGGTGCTCACAAAGGGGGGGGGGGGAGGGGGTGGGGGGTGCGGGGGGGGGTGTGGGCGGGGGGGTGGGGGGGGGGGGGGGGGTGGGGGTGGGGGGTGGGGGAGGTAAGGGGGGTGGGGGGGGTGGTTATTGGGGCGGAGGGAGGTTCACATGGATCGTCCGAGGTTGTAGCAGGGGTGGGTGTTTGTGTGTTTTTTGCGTGGGGGGGTGGTGGGGGCGGGAAAGCTGGGGAGGGGGAAGGGGGGGGGGGGGAGGGGGGGGGGAGTGCAGTGGGGGGGGGGAAGAATAGAGGGGAGAGGAAGGGGATGTTTGAGGGTAGTGGGGGAGGGGGTTGGGTGGGGGGGGGTGGGTGATGTGGGGAGGTGAGGGTGGTGTAGGGGTTAGGTGGGGTCAAAAGTGGTTGGTGTGGTGGGGTTGGTGAGGGTTGGAGTCGTGGACCTCGGTTGCGGTGTCCTGATTGGGTGGAGAGATCTTGGTTCTCGGGGTTTTCTGTTTTTTTTTTGTTGTTTTTATTTTGTTTTTTTTGTTTTTTTTTTGAATTTTTGTTTTGTTTTTTCTTTTTTTAGGAACCTAGCTGTTTGCTGGTTTTTCGTTTATGACTTACTTTTGTATGTTAATAGGTACACTAGGCTTTAATTATACATATGATTGGTGCATCGTAATTACTATGGGTGTGTTTGGTGTGCATAAATACCAGGTGGTTATTTTTTTCTTTCCCCGGAGAAGGCACTGCGCAATGCGCGTTCGGGCGCAAGATCCTCTTCCTTCCACCCACCCACGTGTGACTGATTACTCTTAAGCTACGTTTTCTATATCCAGGTCAAGTATATGCTATCTAATGCCTATTATTGGTTATATTTAATTTATAATATATGTATCTAATATTCCTGGGAAACTGTTTCTTTTTTTTGGATGGATTAGTTTGTTCATTTTTTGTGTAGTTCATTACCCTTTTTTAACTTATATTTCAATTTTTATTTTTCATGATTTCAAAATAAAGCTTTGTAATTTTAAATTATTTGATTTGAGATTTCCTTTTTTTCTTTGTTTGGGTTTTGTGCTTTAGAATGGTTTCTCTGGTTTTGTTTTTGTTCCCCTATTAAATTTTGGGAGGTGTATAAAAAAACAAATGCAACAAAAAAAAATGTGGCGGGAAGGGGTTAGAGATGTGATTTTTATCAAATAAGTGCTCACATTGTTTAAAACAGGAGCACAAGTCTTGTGGCCTGAGCAACTGTATATTACTCTTCTCAAATAATTTTTTTTTATTCTTAATGTTGTACACGTTTGTCTTTTGTTCGCTTTTGTATATTGTTTTGGCCGATGTACCTGGACTGGAGTAGGCACCCAGATTTGGAGCAGTGGCATATCAGTCACTTTTTTTTGTTTATAGTCTTTTCAAATACTGTTACGCAACATGTATTGTTATTTCACAAGTGTTCTTGCTTTTTGACATGTATTACACTGATGGTCTATTAACCTATAAGTTGCTACACTTTTATGCTTTATAACCATCACGAAAGTTCTTAAAGGATTGGGTTTTCTCTTCAATGTAAATTATGCAGCGATTTTTTCCAGCAAAAGCTACTATTTGTTAGTTAGGGTTTTGGGAACAAGCATAGGAATCTAGACAGCAATAGTTTTGGGTTTTTTATTGCTGACTGCTTTTTTCCTATGTTTATTCTGGGTGCCCAAATGTTCTTTGTTCCAGTTTTGGGGATACAGTGGTGCACAATACACCGTTAGCAAATCTGCTATAAAAAGAAATCACTTTCAAATACTGGTTTCTTGCTGCAAATTTGATTCCGTGCCCAAAAGTTCATTGTTCCAGTTTTCGGGGGCCAAATAGGGCAAAGGACACCATTAGCAAGTCTGCTATAAAAATGTTTTCATATACTGGTTTTCCCGCGAAAATTTTTTTCGGGCCCCAAAATAATTTGTTGAGTTTTTGGGGAACATTAGTGCACAAGACCCGTTGGGAAATCTGCTATAAAAAGAAAACGCTATCAAAATGGTTTCTTGCTGAAAATTTTTTTTAAATGCCAAAAGTCAATGTTCCAGTTTTGGGGGAAAAATTGATAAGACAAGTTTTGAAACTACTATGAAAAAAAATTGTTTTCATAACTGTTTCTTGCTGTAAAATTTTATTAAATGCCCAAAAGTAAAAGTTCTAGTTTTGGGGTTCGAGTTTTGCAAACGACTCTTACCAAACTTTAGCTTTTGAACATGAGGAAGTAGAGGGGTAAACGAGAAAAGAGGGCTGGGGTGTGGGGGCTAGAGGTACCAGGAAAAAATCCCCCCCATGCTCCCGGGCCACCACAAGGGATTAAAATCCAGCCGGACCGTCAGGCCTGTCATCGCTTGGTCGGTTCCCGTGAATTTCAGTACTGAAGAGGGCCTCTGTTCTTCAGTGGTTAACACAACCTCATCAAGCAGTTTTACCCCCCGCTTCCTCTCCATTGGGCAAAATTCATAGTCATCAGTCCAAAACCTGAAGCAAAACGAGCCAAATGTCGCCCAAAAACAACCCTCTAGAAATCCCTATTCCCAAGACTCTTGGATCATAGAAGCGGTTGGGGTCAGAAAACATTTCAAAAAATAAGAGGCCAATGAGGATGATTTTGTTTGCTTTTGCCCCCAGAGTAGGAGAAAAGGAAGCTGGGCCATTGGAAAAATACAGAGCGGTTTGCAATGCCCGCAGGCCTTGGGGTTCTACCTGAGCTTTAGGATGTAGACTGTCAGGAAGTGGGAAATCCCCGCGATGATGATGATATTGTGGATCCAAATTTTGGGGCCTTTGACACAGCTGGTGACCATCATCCGGGAGGAGGAGGATGATGGGGTTTGGCGTCGGATGGGCCCCAAAAAAAGGGAGAGGGCGGTCTCCCAAGTCCGCGACATTACCAGACAGCCGTGGTCAGTGGGGCAGCGGAACAACCCCACTATTTTCACAGTTGAAGAGGTCCAGGACTGTAAGCCTGAGCCTTTTCGATCAAAACTCAGATTTGCCGGGGGCATCATAAAGGGCATGCTTTCAACGCTTCAGTAAGGAAAGATCTAAAGGTTTGCACCCGGGCATGAACAGGGCAATGCAGAACTGCTGGGAAAGTGTTTGCGAAAAAATGCCACACAGGGCCTGGTTCAAACCACCGTGAATTTTGCCTCCCGGGCCACTCCCAAACCCGAGCGGTCCCTTTTCTGCAAGTAAAACCCCCAGCAGCAACAAATTTCCCCCCCCTTTTCCCAGTCCCCCAAATACGGTGGCCAATTCCACCAGCAAAACCAGCCCCACACCTTCCCCTTCCTTTGTGACCTGCAACGCCCTCAGCAGCCCGTCCGGGACCACCCTTTTTGTACCAGGTGTGGGAACAAAAGAAAAAGCTTTCACCCCAGCCACCGCCTATATGTCGGCATTGTTCGGCTGTTGGGCCTTTTAAATGTGCCTTTCGGGTTAGTGGACAACAGATGGGTTCTGCCACTCATGGCCCCCGCATTCCCCCAAATTAGATCTGAGCAAACATTTATTTTTCCAGAAAAGCTATCCCGCCCTGGCCCACCTCATTGCAGAAAAGATCTCCAGCGCATTGGCTGCATCTGTGTCCACCAAAGTCCATCTCACTACAGACACATGGACTAGTATGTACGGTCAAGGGTGTTACATCCTCACTGGGTGAGTTGGGTGGATGACAGTGCCTCTGCTGATGGGTCTCGGCAGACACTCTTCCACACTGCTGGAATGGAGCAGAGTCCAGATCCCCAACCTCAACGGGTATCATTTCGTGCCAATAGAAATCAGGCCATTCTTAAATTAATTTGTCTTGGAGACCATCAACACATAGGTTAAGAGCTGTGGACGGCTCTACGCACTCAGACCGACCAAGGGGTGGGTGCTAAGAACCTGGCGCCAGGCAAGGCGTTGTGCGAGAATGGGAGAAAACTCCTTGCTGCCCTGAGAATCGGTAGACTTACGCACAGCCCTTGCCTGGCACATGTCATGAACCTGGTTGTGCAGAAATTTCTCAAGTGCTACCCTGGTCTTGACTGTCTGCTGAGGAAGGTTCGAGGTATTAGCTCCCACTTTCGGCATTTGCACGCTGCTTCTGCACGACTGGCAGCGTTGCAGCCTTTCTGGCCTCCCCATAACCTTGATTGTAATGTGGGAACACTGGAATTCACCCTCCACATGCCCAGCGATTTTGGCACAGCGTAATCCATTTGCGTATGAAGTGTTTCTGGCCTGCTAGCGGTGTTGTGGACCCCGGGTTGTTGACCCTAGAGAGTGGAGGCAGGTGAAGTATCTCTGCACCATCATTGACAGTTTTGAAGAAGCCACCAAAATGGTCAGTCAGGACAATGGCATTATGGTCATATTTTTACTGGAATAAGCATTAGACACTTTGCGGCAGCAGGTCCCGGCAGTGATGGAGGAGGAGAAAGAAGAGACGGGCACAGAGCTTTACTCGCCAGAGGATGCAGAAGGCCCGACTTTCCCAATTTTATCAATCTTCTTTAGGAGGTGGTTCAAGCTCCAGGGCAGGTGCAGGATGGCAGCTCAGCTCACTGAGTAGACCGCGTGAGGCTAGCCAGGGCTCTGGTGATGGTCAGGATGAGGAATTGGAGGAGGATGAGGAGGCAGGGATGGACACCACTTGTACCGATTAACTTTCAGTGGTATGAGGTTGGCACAGATTACAGGAGGAGGAGGAACAGGATGAAGATCCCATTAGTGCCCCTTGACCCTGAGGCATGGAAAATCCCGGCAGCATCTGACATATGAGTGGCTGGATTCTACATTACCTGCAACATGATCCACGCATCAAGGCAATCAAAATGAACAGCAATTACTGGGTGGTCACCTTCCTTGATCCACATTGCAAATCAAAAGTGAGCAATTTCCTTCCACCCACACAGGAATGCAGGAATTTGAGACAGTGCTCATTGACCACCAGACATCTTTTGCGTCTTCACATTCTAATGTCATGGTGGAACAACATCAGCAACATGCAGGGGTGTCTCTAGGCAGTTTTATCCAGTGCACAAGCCCCGGATAAAACTGCTTGTGCCCCGGACCTTCCCGGGCTCTAGGCTGCTTCTGTGGGCCTGGAGCTCTGACCATCTCTACAGCTTTATCTGCGTCCACTGGACGCACATAAAGCTGAGGGCTCCCGCGGGGCAGGGAGCACACGCTCCCTGCTCCATGGAGAACTAAAGTGGGTGACAAGCAGGCCTGCGGCCCTCCAGAGTGTCTGGCACAGGCAGCGTGAGTATGTACGACGTCATGCCGCCTGTGCCACGAAGAAGACACAGGCGGGCGGGAGTTACAGGGAGCAGAGATAAGGTGAGTACTGGTATTTTTAATATCCCATATTACCTGCCTAGCTACAATGGAGGCAATATATATATCCTGCCTAGCTACAATGGGGGCCATATATAACCTGCCTGGCTACAATGGGGGCTGTATATATCCTGCCTGGCTACAATGGGGGCTGTATATATCCTGCCTGGCTGCAATGGGAGCTGTATATATCCTGCCTGGCTACAATGGGGGCCATATATATCCTGCCTGGCTACAATGGGGGCCATATATATCCATCCTGGCTACAATGGGGGCCATATATATCCTGCCTGGCTACAATGGGGGCCTATATTACCTAATTATATATATTGGGGACCCTATATTACCTAATTATCTGTATACTGCCTGCCGCTTCCACCTGAAAAATATCTCTCGCATCCGTTCGTTCCTCAACTTTGACACCACAAAAATGCTTGTCCACGCCCTTCGTCATCTCCCGCCTCGACTGCTGCAACATACTTCTCTGTGGCTCTCCCGTCTAGACTCTTGCTCCCCTTCAAAAACCATTCCAACTCTGCTGCCCGTCTTATCCACCTCTCTCCCACTCTCCTCTCCTCTCCCCTCTGCCAATCCCTTCGCTGGCTACCAATTGCCCAGCGAATTAATTTCAAGTTGCTAACCCTGACCTACAAGGCTCTCCATAACCTGTCCCCTCCATATATCGCTGCCTTAATCTCCAGATATCTCCCCTCAAGAAATCCCCGCTCCTTACAGGACCTTCTTCTCTGTTCTCCTCTTATCAGCTCCTCACATAACCGTCTTCAAGACTTCTCTCGTGCTTCCCCCACACTCTGGAACGCACTGCCCCAACATATCAAATGGTCTTCCACTCTCACCAGCTTCAAAAGCAACCTGAAAACCCATTTCTTCAGGATTTCCTATAACCCTGCTGCCACTGTACTACCCCACAAACATGTCTGGCCCCCACCTTCCTGTCCCCTTCTTCTCTTCCCTCCTCCTTGTAGATTTAAAGCCCTCGCGAGCAGGGTCCTCTCTCCCTCTGTTGTGCCAGTTGTAAGTCATTCATCGTTATTATTGTACTCATTTGACATATTATGTATGTAACCCCCCTCGACCTATAACGGAACTCCCCATTATCTACAGCAGGCACCTGGATTTTCTATCATAGAAAATCCAGTTGCTGTGGGGATGGGGCGTCGCCATGCTTTCCTGTATAATCCCTCATCAGGAAGGGAGCTATATAAACCCCCAAGTAGTTCTGTACGTATAAAGGTGCTGGAAAAGTGAGGATTATAAAATTTTTGTGTGGTAAATCTGCAGAGACGAGTCTTGGCTGGGAGAAGTCATCATGGTGGTCTGGGCTGGATCGAGAATACAAGGGAAAGTGATCGGCTCCGATTTAGGAAAGACTTCTCCTGCAAGTCACTAAATGTAACTGCAGTGTAATCACTTATATTTCTGCAGAGTATTTACATAAAACTAGTACCTACCAAAATCTGGTCCCTGTATGGCATCAATATGTCTTCAGAGCCTGTGTACAGCTGACAGTCACATGTGGTGGTCGTGTTTGGCCATGGTCTGGAAGTATTATTTGAGCCTTAAGTAGTAATAGTTTTGGGTTTTGGTTTTGTAGTTTTTTTTTTAGTAATAATGATTCGTCTGCTATATTTACTCCATGTATAGGTGTATTATTAGGTGTTATTTAGAGGTATTACACTGTCATATGGAGGTGAGTGCGTTTGGAGAACATATTTGTCATCGCTGATTTTCATTGTGCAGTGACTGCTGAGGAGATGGACAGAATCTATGTGGAATATGCGGAAAATTAGTGACAGGAACTTAAGGGGTTTTTTTCTGTAAAAACACATGCCGCAGTTCACAATGTGGCGTGAAAAATGCAGTATGAACGCAGCCCTACTGAACAAAACTGTACACAAAGAGCCCGGGCCCCAAATGTTTTAGGACCCTAGCAACGCCCTAGGCAACATGCCAGCAGTAGAATGACAAGTAGCTGCAGCAGCAGTGTGGCAGAAACGTACTGGGTGACATTTTCCACTTGTTTTTTTACCACCTCACTAATGCCTGCTAGGCAGGGCAGCATTCAGGCACACAGAGATTGCATTAAGACTACCATGACTACCTGCAGCTCAACACCAATGTTTTTGGACTTAATCTGGACCCATTCAACTGCTGGGTGTCCAAACTGGATGAATGGCCTGCGCTTGCTCGACACACCATACAAATTTTATCCTGCCCGGCAGCCAGTGTTATCTCGTAACGCACATTCAGCACAGATGGCGGGGTGATAACAGACAAACATATCCATCTTTCCCCTGAGAATGTGGATCATTTGACATTTATCAAAATTAATCAAATGTGGATCTCTGACCGTTTCATTGTCTTAGTTGCCGATGTCAGCGACTAGTAAACTGTGGCACGTCTTCTTCACAATGTGAAATGCACATTCCATCAGTCATCTATTAACATCTGAGTCATTCATCAGTCAGGTTTTGCCATAAATCATTCTTTAAACCTTTCAAGCGACTCCAATAAAGCCAAATCAAATGGGGCCACCACCCATTACTAGTTCCAATTTTTTAACATATTTGTGGGCCCCTTTTTGATTAAGGCTCCTGACAGGAGTACTACCCATGATGCCCTATTGGCCTCCCTAGTGGTAGCAGCCACTACGGGGCCCTGCATCCTGAGGTGTCCCAAAAGCCCCTTTGACAAATAAGAAGACACTGGTATTGGAAATGGCACATGTTAACTGGCAGGGGTGCCAATAGGGCAGTATTCATGTCAGGAGCCCTAATCAAAAAGGGGCCCACTGATATGTTAAAAATTAGGAACTAGTAATTGATTTAGCTGCATGGGGCCCTGAAACGCTTAATAGATGACTGATGGTAGCCCTGGTTCCACTGTCCCCCCTAAAACTCGGCCCCTCCCAGGAACCTCCATGCCCCCCAAAATTGGAGGGTTCTTGCTGCCACAAAATATCCATGTTTTTGGGCCCTGGTGCAAAAATTGATGGGGGCTCCTTTCAGTTACCATGTACCTTTTTCAATACCAGTGTCTTATGTGTCAGAGGGGCTCCGTAGCAGCTTCTACCGCTGCAGCTCTTATGGCGAAACTGTCCTCATCTTTTCAGTTAACCATTGAAAGGAATGAAATATTTTCCCCCAATTTTTTTCGTGTCTTGAGCCCAAAATTTTTTTCACTACTTTTTTTTTCACTATCGTTTTTGTGATGGATGATAGTTCAGTTTCTACCCGATCGTATAAAAATTAACCTGAACATCTTCTCCTATTGACTTTAATAGGGTTTGAAGTTCGGTTCTAGTTTGACACGAACTTTGACTCGAAGTTCTCAAAATTCGAGGTTTGGTTTGAAGTTTTTAGGGTTCGCTCATCACTAGCGGTGACCACAGACCATTTCTCTGTTCTTATACTTTTTTGACTGTAGTTTTGGTCACTTTTGCATGAGTCCGTATCTATAACCCTAATAAGTTGCTCAGGTTGTGCAGTTCATCCATGATGGCACATCAATGTAGGCTGTGGCAAGAAGGTTAGCTTTCTGTCCGTGTCTGTCAGCACTGTGTCCAGAGCATGTAGCAGATAAAAGGAGACAGGCCAGTACACCAGGAGACGTGGAGGGGGGCCTGGGAGAGAAACAACCCAACAGCGGGCCTGCTACCTCCCCTTTTGTGCAAGGAGGAACAGGAGGAGCAGTGCCAGAGCCCTACAAAACCTCCAGTAGTCCTCTAATATCCATGTGTCTGTTCAAACCAACAGAAAGGGACTCCATGAGGGTGGTATAAGGGCCCGACGTCCACAATTTGGTGTTGAGCTTACAGCCCAACACCATGCAGGTCGATTGGCATTTGCCAGAGAACACCAACATTCTCAGATTCGACATTGGCGCCCTGTGCTCTTCATGGTTCACAATGAGCACATGTGACAGACGTGACAGAATCTGGAGATGCCGTGGAGAATGTTCTGCTGCCTCCAGCATGACTGGTTTGGCAGTGGGTCATTAATGGTGTGGAGAGGCATTTCTTTGGAGGGCTCCACAGTCCTCCATGTGCTGTTACCCTGACTGCCATTAGTTACATGGGAGAGATCCTCAGACCCATTGTGAGGCCATATGCAGGTGCAGTGGGCCTTGGGTTTCTTCTGATGCATGACAAGGCTAGTAAATCTTAGTACTTCTCATTATTACTGAGTGTGAAGTATAATGTCCCTAGACCAAATTCAACCAAGAAACCAAAAAACAGAGGAAAGAATGGCCATTAAAACATAACTTTTAATATATGCAAATTAGTAAAAGGACACAAGCACCATCCGCGCATCCGTAATGTAAACAACTGAGATTGAATAGAACAAAAGAATGAGGGGAGGGACCAAAGAAAAATATCCCTACATAACCCTAAAAAGGAAGGACTATTAAGCCCTAACTTAACAAAATACAGAATTATCGCCCTGATGAGGGCAGTCCTGGTGGGAGCCTGACCCTAATACAATATGCCCTAGAAAAGCCCTGCGGGTCCCAACATGTTTCGACTCTCCAGCGGTTGCCTCAGGGGATGATATGGAGCAGGGGGAAGAGGCCAAAGCAAGGGCAATAAAACGTAACTCTTCCGCAATATCAGGGAAGTAATACCAGGTATACTGCATAAGATATATACTTACAGGATCCACAAAGGTGAATAAAGATAGTATACCTGGGAATGAGTACAGGCATCAAAAGGTTAAGGTGAAGTAGATGTGTCCCTAGCCCTTTGTGAGCGCACCAGCGTCAGCTGGTATACAGAGGTCTATGGGAGGGTAGAACCATCATTTTTTTGAAGCAGCCTAAGGCAAAATTAAAATGTCAAAAGTGCCTATCAGTCACCTGTGCTTCCTCAAGTGCCAACTTCAACAGCTACAGATTAGAAGTGTGCATTAGCCAAAGACACTAAGATCACAGAAAAATACTTCTTATAGTTAAAATAGAGTAACCATGATTATGGGCTGCTGCATATGAATGTGCTCCCTGTCAATGGTGCCCATGCAGTTTGATAAATTTGCAATGCATTTAAAACCTCCTGCAACTTGTTTCCTTTTGTCGGAGGTTGGGCTGTAGATGCTGATGTATGTAGACTTCACAAGCCCAGAAATGTCTGATTTCCAACCCAGAATTGGAGGTGGAGTGACGAATAGCTTTCACCAGTTGGCAGAAATCTGGAAAGCGAATACAAAAAAGTAGTCACTATTGTTGGTACACAGATTTGAATAATTGAGTCTGTAGACAGGAGTCTTTTTATAAAGGGGACTATTTAAGAAGCTGTCTTTAATGCAGGTAATGAGTTAATTAGGGAGCGTCTAACTGGTTTGTAGGAGCCTGAACTATTGTTTGATGGTAGGGTATCAAATACTTATTTCTCTCAGCAAAATGCAAATTAATTTATATAATTTATACGTTGTGATTTTCTGGATTTTACTTTTGATATTCTATCTCTCAATTTTTAAAATTTAAAACCCTACCCTTAAAATTATAGTTTTCTGCTTTGTCAGGGCAAACTTAAAAATCACAAAGATAAAAAAATTATTTTCTTCACTTAAAAAATTGTGTTGCATACATTAAAAATCTTTAGGTCCTCCCCAACATCAACACAAAAATTCCCTTATGGGTTTTATGAAAGGTGACTCATATTTTTTGTGGTGTGTTTTGGGTTTCTGGGGTATACCCAAAAACCCTATTTTTCTGTGCTTTAAATACAAAACAAAAAACAAACAAAAATTCTGGATCATTTTAAACCGGGGGAAAAAAAAAAATTTCTTTGAAATGCAAATCCCTATCTAACCAATGATAATGATAAAAATTTGCAACACCACATCTGTATTTCACCCCACAAAGTTTAAAATTTGTAAAGGCTACTTTCCGATCAGTTTAACCAGAAACGGAATTTGGACCCGGGGGTTATGTTGGTAGTTGGCAAAGTCTAAGGAGTACGGTTCTCCCCAGAACCAGGGCAAGTCAGAGGGATTTGCTGGGGGGGAATTCCCAGGTTTTTCCCCCCTGAAGAGGTCCTGAGGTGACTAAGAGTTGCATTGCACTGGAGCAGAGCCACCTTAACAGTTTTAGGGGGCCCCCTGGGCAAAGCACTGCAGGGGGGCCCCTCCCAAAAATACATGACCACTTTCGGCCATCTTTAGCCACCCCCATGCACACCATATTTCTGCCACTTATGTCTGGACACGGGAGCCTGCCCCCTACAAGACTAATTTTTATGGCAGGGGGCCTTCGATCCCCTTCTCCACCATGGATTTTAACTGTTTGCACACCTAAAAACACAAACGAAATAAGCCAAAACCAACCAAGAGATCCGGGGGGTGTTTTTGTATTATGGGCATCTAGACCACTTGGGGCCCCCCTTTCTTGTGGGGCCCCCGGGCAACTGCCTATGTTTCCCCTGGAAAAAATGGCCCTAAACTGGAGTGTGAGGCAGAAGGCGTTGTGCAAACAGTCGGCTGGCATAACAGGCAGGGTTTGTTTCAGGCTAAGTCAGGGTGGTGGGCAGAAACAAAGGGTGGGAACACGGGGCTCAGTTACAGAAAGGCAATCAGAACCAGAACGCACAGGGGCGGTGATACTTAGCAACACAATAACGAGCATGGAAAGTGAGAAGGTCTTAAAAGTCCATGGGCAAAAAATGGTGGGGCAAAAGCAGGGGGTGGCGTGCGCTGGCCCTTTAAATCAGGAAGAGCCGGTGGGTGTGTACCCTATAAGACAGCTGTGTGCATGCGGCTATACAGAGAGGACAGAAGGAGCAGACGGCAGTTGGGGACATCAACTGGAAGCGAGGGGGAGGAGTTAGTAGCTGGCTGGGCAGAAGCAGAAAAAGGGGGGTTGACGGGGGAAAAGATTGGTTACAGTACCCCCAAATTTTTAAAAAACCCTCCTTCTCTTGGGTCCGGAGTCTGTGGAATTTGCAGATCAACATCGGGGCATTAATATTTTCTCAAGGCTCCCAGGACCTCTCCTCTGGACCATAACCCTTCCAATCAATAAGATAGTATACCTTACCCCTCAAATGCTTCATATCTAGGATCTGCTCATAGGAGTCTTCTTATATCAACGTGGGGGAAAAGTAACAGCCTTAGGGGAATACTGGTTGAGAAGTAGGGGCTTGAAGGGGGACACATTGGAAAAATTAGGGATGTGGAGAGATGGTGGTAGACAGCCTGTGTACCCCCCCTGTTTTTTGGGCAGTGTTTTAACCCCTTAAGCCCAATCAAAAAAAGTAGTTAAGCCAGAATTTTTTTTTTCGTTTTTTGCCCCCTTGTTTTCAAAGATGTAATTTTTTTTTTTTTTTAATGTCGCATTTGTATGGGCCTCGTTTTATGAGACAGGTTGTACTTTTTGGGGAATATTTTAAAAATTCACTTAAAAAAATAATGCGAATTTTTTTTTTAAATTTTTTTTGTTTTTTTAACATTTTTTTTTACACCTTTCACATTTCAACAATAACTTGTTAGATTCATTCTAAGGTTTTTACGGGTGTAATAACTAATGGTGTATTTTATTTTTTGTGTTTTGACAAAATCATTTTTTAAAAAAATATTTTTTTTTTATTTTATTTATTTTTTATTTTTACCTTTTTTATGTTTTTTACTTTTCAATCCCATGAAGGAAGAACTGTTCCTTTTTAATTTTTTTTTTACATTTGGTAATGTATTCGCATATTCATGTATGCTAATACATTATAATCTGTGTCAGTTTAAGGGACCCTCAGTGTCAGGACACACAAGTTCCCCATCACTAGCTTGTTACACAGAACCCTGGGGCTATTTGGGTCCCCGGGGGTGATGTGCACCCGTTCCCCGGGCTCTGTCGGGTTATGGGCTTTCCCCGTCACCAGAAAACGGGGAAAAAAATTTTGATTGCGCTGTGGTAATGAACCGCGGCAATGGTTTAAAGCACTGGGGAGTGGAGTTTTCCCCGGGTACTTGCAGAGACTGCGCTGGGAACCCCAAAGGGCGGTGTGTACGCCCTTTTTCAGCGGGGGCGCAGCGCCGGACCCGCAAACCCCCAAAAAGACGTTGCTGCAGACAAACGACCGAAATCCCAATAAAAGAGGGTGGCCGGGTCGTTAAGAGTTAAGAAAACTCTGCAGGCATGTTGCCATTTCAAGGGAAAGCAACACCTGGGTATTAATTGGGCATATTCAGTAAGGTGGCTAAAAGACGTAGAGGAAGACGTGGGTGCTGGCCAAACATGATGTAGAAAGATAAATAACCCAAGCACTTGCTTAAGTGTTTGTTGTAGGAGCACCAATCTGCTCCAGGGGAGACTTCAGCTCTGATCCCAGAGCCACCCCCCACCAGGATCCAGATTTTCTAGCTACGATGGAAAAATATTCTTTCGTTTCATTAGAATAAAAAGCCTTTTTTGAAATTTTTGTAGAGGGGGGTAAAAACAGTACCCTAACGGGCCCCAAAAAATTAAAACAAATAGTCTACTAAACTTAAAAACAAATCACTGGAATGACAAAAAAACGAAATTTTTAAATGATCCAAATTAAGAAATACGTAAACCCTCACCTATGTCAAAAAAAA